>CABHPQ010168419.1:0-25909 GCA_902168405.1 Peromyscus aztecus | reverse complement strand
CACACACACACACACACACACACACACACACACACACACGTGATTTGCTGTATTGATTATTCTGAGCTGAAGGTTCCTGGAAAGGGCAGATGCAGGAAGGGCTCCATTTCTCCCTTCCTTTAATCTAAAAGTAAAGCATAAATTCCCACAAGGAGAGGGCCTGGCTGGATCAGGAAGAGTAGAGCTCCTCGACACTGGAGATGAACCGCTGACATCCAGATGAATCTGCACAGCAGCCCTTCTTGAAAAACCTACAGCCTCCCTTAGTACCCTACTTACTTCCTCAATTTCGAGCCGGTGGCCCCTCCCCCAAGCCTGCTTTTCTACAGTACTGAACTCCAGGTCCATCTGTTTCTTTGGGGTTTCTACTTTTTTCTATAAAGTACTTTGTGTCACATAAAACAAATAGATTTCAAATAAAATCTGTAGCTTTTCTCCCAGTCAGTCTGCCTTTTGTTGATTCATTTCACATTTCCCATACACAGAATCTGAGAGGGTAGAAGAAAAGCTCTTCCTTTCTCTGCCACTTCAGGCAGGAACCTCCAGGGAAGGACTGTGAAGGGTGGAGAGACCTCACTGAGGAGGATCCAGACCTCCATGAATTTGAGGAAGGAAACTTTCAGCTTGAGCAAAGGACTAATTTCTAGCCAGGAAGCAGGTATATATTTAACTCTACATTTCTGATTGCTGAGCATAGTAAATTGCTTGCACTTGGGTAGGAGAAGACACATCCTAATTCTTCAAGGGACTTGCTGTTTTTCCCTGAGTAGAATCAGGCCAGAGCTGAGAGGTAAACAATGTCTTCAATCAACCATTTCACAACCAACACAGAAGCAGAAATCGGGGACAGCTCTTTTTCTGCACTGACATTGGAGACCTAACATCAAGAAGCATTCAGGAAAAATAATTTCTTACGCAGACACTTAGACCAGCAGTGAGATGATGTGGCCTTTCAGGTTCCTGGAGTCACAGGGGAGGCCAGACAGTCCGAGACATTATTTGCCAGGGCCTCAGTGCGGGCATCCCAGAACTGCTCTTCTCTGATTCACTAATCAAGAGAGAAATTGCTCCGGATACCCTTGGACAAAGGCTTTTAATCACAACATTCTATCTTCCTGCTGCACTTAAATTTACAACTCAGGATTCAGGCTGACTTTGTAGAATTCTATTACAGTATCACCCACCCATACACAGAGCTGCTAATTTCTGAACTACAGCTCCATATTTTTGTTTGCTTGCTTGCTTTATTTTGCTTTGTGACAAGTCTCTCTCTGTAGCCCCGGATGCCCTAGAACAGCTATATAGAGCAGCCTGGCATTGAACTCATAGAGACTTGCCGGTCTCTGCCTCCTGTGTGCTGGGATTAAAGGTGCACCACCATGTTCAGCCAACAGCATACTTTTAATCTGCAACTGTGTTGTCTTCTCCACCTTTGCTACGGAATAGGGCCTTTCAGATGTATGATGCATTTTATGGAGAGGAAAATAAAAGAAAACAGGCATAAAAAGTAAAGAGGAGCCTTAAGGTGCTCAATAAAGCAGAAAATAGAGACCATTAAGCTCCTGTTATTATAGGGAAAACTTGCTTGAACTAAAACTTGGCAATTGTAGTCCCTGAAAAACGGCAAAAATAAAAATTATTTTTAAAACAGTAGCACTGGCTAGGACACGTGAAAGAAAAAAAAAATGCATGTTTCCAAGCAAAAACTGGCCAGTCAAGCTGTGTCACAAAGACTGTTACCACATTATAAAAGGCATGCAGTAAACACCAAATGGCTTTAACTTGGTATCAGTTAAATATTTGGCAAGATACTTAACTGGATGTATTCTGTTTTGTGTTATTAAAAGCACTATGTTCAACCCCAAGTTTTACCATTTACGTTTTTCCACTACAAAGCCAGAACTGCAAAGATTTGGGATTGTGTGGTGGTGTGTGGAAGTCCCTTGCTGGCATCACCCTGGTGGGTAACGGCTCTCACTCTCCACTCCCTCCATTTCACTTCCCTCTTACTCTGCAGGATCCTGCATAGAAGGAAGATCACATCCAGAAGGTAGGTCACCACCCCAAATTCATGCCTGCCCTTCTCCAGCTACCTGGTGTAAGGGTATAATGTTTCTGGCGTGCCATGCCTACATATCTAAAAGTTATAAACAGAGCTGGCAAGGATACAATGTTTCTGGCATGCCATGCCTACATATCTAAAAGTTATAAACAGAGCTGGCCAACTGTCAAATGAAAAAGTGATGTATCTCTGTCTCTGTCTCTGTCTCTGTCTCTCTCTCTCTCTTTTGACAAAGCTACCTTCATAACAATCAGAAATCCAAGTTCAAGCTTAGATTTCTCAGATCTGTTAAGAGTGTCACACCAAAATTTGGCTTAGTGCTGGGGCGCACTCATCCCTACCTAGCCTTATAGCTTGTAAACTTAATCTTTCCCTATTAGGTCTCCCAACGACCAAGGGCAACCTATGTGTGATATAAATACTCCAGTTTCATCAGTTAAAGAAATTTCGTATCATCAGCTACCTTTCAGGCCTAAATGTACACACAGCCAAAGTCCACCCATAGGAAAATGAGATAGGAACAGACCAAAGCAAGCCTACAACCAACATTGAGGCCTGTGCAACAGAAAATTCCACAGTTCCAAATACAGTCTCCATGGGAGAAAAAGGCAGCCCAACAGGCAGTAACCTTGATTCCAAGGACTCTCCACCTACTTAGTCAGGAGTGGGCAGTCAGGAACACTCCAGGCTTCACCTGAAGCCAACTCTTGCCTGGTTTTAACCAAGTATACATACAAGTTCAGCATTAGTATGACAATCCCACTTTCCCCAGGAAACTAACGCCTGCAAAAGTACTGATGTTAATGATGATGGTGCCAGTTTGGAGACATAGTTCTATAAATGAACATTAAAAAAAACTTCTGTATTAGCAGAGGTAAAGATTGTTGCAGAATATTTGTTTACACTGTGAAGATGTGTCTTTGCCAAAGCTCCTTCTGACTGGTTTAATAAAGAGCTAAGTGGCCAATAGCTAGGCAGGAAGAGAATAGGCGGGACTTCCAGGCAGAGAGAGGAAGACAGAGGGATGAACTAGGTGTGTGGGAGACAGCGATGGGATGCCCAGCAGGTCAGACCTATGGGACAGAGGAAAGGTAACTGAGCCACATGATAACACAGATTAATAAAAACAGGCGAATTAAGCTAGTTAGAAAAAAGCCTAAGCTAAGGCCAAGCTTTCAGAATTAATAATAAGTCTCTGTGTCATTATTAGTGGGCTTCTGGTCCTGATTAGAAAGTACTACTCCAAAAGATGAGCATCAGTCGAGTGTTTTTCTCTTACTGGTCTTCTCCCCAGCTGTTACTACTTTAAGATACATTTATTTTCATGCCTGGCATCCCCTTCCCCCGACTGTCTCTCCTTCCTTCCTTTCATTCAATCTCACCACTTGATTCTGCATTTTATGCACTGGTAAAATTCTGATTTCTATGGGTAAGAAAAACCACACAACAACAAATGACACCTTCCATCTTTAGAAAAGTTACAAAAAAAAAAAAAAAGCCACCCCTGGTCAACAAAGGAGGAGTGGTTTCGCCCACCTCAATGTGGACGTGTGGGAGTTACTGCTTTCTGTGGCTCACGATTTGAAACAAATTTTCTAAAAACTGCAAGACACCTTGACTCTCTACTGAAAAAGGAGGGACTGTAATATGCTTCAGTTTGGCTTTTGTGCCTGAATGAGACAGAAACTCCTGAAAGCAGACTTTCTTCTAAACGTTTGCCCTTCAAACAATTACACACCTCTTTCTGCAGGTGTCAAGTTCCTAGTTCTGTAGTTTTTTTCTTTAGCAAATGGTGTTTGGAGGCAGGAGAAGGATCAGACAGGATTGCGAAAGGCTCCATCTTAGAAATACAGAGAAGCCTAGCCTTGCTTTTTAGGGCATCCTTCATTAGGCCTGGAGCAGAACAATCACCAAGGCTTTCAGTGTGAACAGCTCCCACTCATTCATAGATTATTCTTTAAAAACACAATACATTAAATGGGCTCATAATTTGGCCAAGTCCAACTTTTCAGTCGAGTCTTGTTCCTTGTATTTTGCAATCTGTCTGAAGTGTGTGCCTGAGGGAAGTTTGTTTTTTAACACTAGAGTACTGAACTTTGGGATTTTATAAGAAAACCTACCAGTTCTTTCTTAACAGTAATAAAGCTTCCTTTTCTGAAGAAGGAATGAAATGTAATAAAAGAAGGAAGGGAATAAGATGCCACCGACCTGCTAAGAGTGAAAGTTTTGACTCCTGTTATCAAAGACAATGGCATTTTATCTACTTATCCCATTCTCAGGGACTACTTCATCAGCCAAAGTATTTACCAACGAAAAATCTAAGCAGACGGTGAAAGCAAACTGACCCAATGTTGGTCAGTTCTAGCTTCTCTAAGAATGTATTACAGACTGTGTAGCATAAGTGACAAGCTTTTGCTCCTCATCATCCTACCGGCTGTGAAGTCCAAGGTCAAGTTCCTAGCAGACCCAATTTCTGAGGAGGGCCTGCCTTCTGATTGACAGGTGTCTCTACCAATGGCAGCAGGGAGAAAAGCAAATTCTTTAGTATCTTTCAAAATCATCAATTCCATTTATTAGGGTTCTTGTCCAGGATATAATTACCGCCCAAAGGTCTCATTTCCAAATATCATCACTTTTCAGGTTATTAGTGTGTAGATTTGGATTCGTGTGTAAAAACATGTTGTCTGAGGGGCAGAAATTGCATCAGTAACATCAATTGCTATGATTTCAGACAAGACTGCTGAGTCTCAGTCACTAACATTTTCATGAAAAGCTTAAGCAGTGCAGAATATCTCGAGTGCACATACATATCTGTGTGTTCTATACAGATGCAGACATATACAACCAAGTCATGAGTAATTCAGATGGGGTTACACAGGTAATCACATATGAAATCCTAAAGTTTTACAACTCAACCCTTACATTTCCCCTGTTTGTTTCATCTCTAGGGTCCTCAGTAGAACTGGAATAAGGAGCTGAGCACACTTGAAAGGTGCTGTGTTGTATGTTTACAATGAACGGGAGAAGAGTGAGCTAAGACGTGGTCCAGCACTCTACACGGCAGTGAAGAATCAGACAGGTTTCCACTAAAATGTAGTCATTAGGTATGCAGTTCTGTACATTCATGTGCTCTGCTTTAATGACAATCATATTTATTGCTGGAGGTATGGACCCTCCCAGATAAACACACACACACACACACACACACACACACACACACACACACACACACCAGTTTTATTCAGGCTTTGATATCTGCTCACATCCTTTCCCTGCCTGGGCCAGATCATCCAAATCATTTGTTCTATTGAATAGTTGCTGAATAGTTCAATAATATTGAACAGTTATTTATGCTGGGCCTGACTCTGTATGCAGAAATGGGACATTTAACAAAGCAAGCCTCTTTCATGGAGTATGGGTAGGGTGAGAGATTGGAGGGGGAATAAGAGTCAATATAAGCAATAAGGAAGAACAATATGTTTCAGATGAGGTATAGTGAAGAAGTTAAAACACCCGTGTTTCCCATCTGTACTTTCTCCCTATCTCCAGCTTATCACATCTTAGAGACCTAATGACTTCCTCCACCCAGTGATTGTTTAGAACCCTTGATCCAGCCCCTACTTCCAACAAGCCGCTCTTTTCCATCTGTTTGCTTACCTGTCTTATCTTTCCTAAGCAGGTTACAAGGCTTTGTGGAGTGAAATTTGGGGGATTTTTTTTTTTTTGATGACATTATCCTTGTGATTGGCTCAACACTAAATAAGACAAGACCTGACATATAACATATACAACCAATACCAATTCACTGAATAATCTGCTGCAGGAGTCAAGAAACCCAGCGCTGGGTTGGCATCCAGCTCTCCCTGCACAATGCAAAGTGTATCAGGAGTAACGTCTGGCAAGACAGCCTTCTACGAGGTCATTAGAATATCCTCTTTAGAGATGCTTTCTGCTGCACTGATCTGGTAGCTCTGATGCAGAGCATCATTTTTTAAAAAATTATTATTATTACAACTTAAAATTCAATCTGCTAAAAGGTTATAATTTTTTTTTTAAATAAAAACAACAGGAAGACTGTCTGGTGTTACTTAAAAGGTGAACTCACAGACACCAAAGAAAGATCTGTTTTTCAGAACCAATGAACTGGCTTCCACAGAGAACTGGAACAGGGAATTAAATCAAATAACAACGTGGCACTAAAAACAACTGGCTGAATGAAATGAGAACTGTAGAAGTACTGGAAATTCCAGTCTTCAAAAGCATTCTGACCTCAAAATGGTGTCGGACCATCTTTCTAGGGCTCTATTTAGTGCAGGTCATCTC
This sequence comes from Peromyscus aztecus, assembly GCA_902168405.1. Taxonomy (NCBI): domain Eukaryota; kingdom Metazoa; phylum Chordata; class Mammalia; order Rodentia; family Cricetidae; genus Peromyscus; species Peromyscus aztecus. The sequence goes on along the minus strand of CABHPQ010168419.1, from coordinate 19,524 downwards.
TTTTAATGCCTCCTGGGGGCTATCGGTTCCAACAAAGATGGAGGCAAAACCTTTGCCATTTCAATAAGGAAGAGATGTAGGAGTCACATGACCACAGTCCATTGTGGGTATTGAACAAACCAGACCAAAAACCCACAGAGCTACCTGCCTTGAACATAGTGGAGGAGATGTCTCCCATTGCTGCTGAAGCATCTGCTGTAAATGACTCCTGAAAGTCCCCTTTGGCATTAGAATTCAGGTTTTGCTGTATTACAGCTAAACATGTTTCTTCTCAGGAGTCCAGCTAAGTTACAGTTCTGCTGTGACCTTCTACACTCCCTGGTGATTCCCTCCTCCACCCCCCCACCCCACCCCCGAGTATTTCTAGGAACAAGGGTGAACTTTGAATTTCCTTTCCACTTTCAAAGACAAAACCCAGCAGAGCATAGAAAACTCACAAACAAAGCGAAGTGTGCAAGCAGCCTGTGGACTTTTACAAGGCAACTAACAAACGCCCACTGTGTTTTGTGGCCGCCGGCCTATTTTGTTGGCTATAGATAGGAAGAAAAGAGAAAAACTTAATAAGTTCCAAAATTATTTCTAATTTATTTTGCTGATGAAAAGTCTGAAGCAGAAAGATGATGAATTAGTAAAACTTACGGAAGAAACATTGTTGGGAATAATATGGTGGACTTCTGAATTCCTGTATGTTGTATCTTTATCAAGGAAGAAAAAGAAGTTGAAGAACGTGAGGCATATAAGTTCGGGTGGATATCCATCTTGGCCTGTTAGTATGGTACCCATTATTCTTAAAATTGAAAATAACTGCTATTATTATTTATAGAGCATATAATATCTGTCAGCCAAAGTACTAGAGGTTTGTGTCATTGTTTAATTTAATCTTCAACACTATATGAGCTATCATTAACCTCACATTCAAAAGTAGTAAAATTGGAGCTCAGAAATTTTAAGACATTTTCTTCAAAATCTTGTATGTAGTAAATTGAAAAGTCCTAATTGGAAACCAAGTGTGTATGACTAAAATTTGCATTCTTTCCAACATTGCCTTGAAGGATCAAATACTATTCCTCCCTCATTAAAAATAACTTCTTTAAGGATAAAGTCTGACACTGCAATTTAGTGTTGAGCCATACAGAATTTTTAAAGAGGATTACGCCCTAGTTAGAGTTTTTAAACATTTCATTTAAATGCATTTGAGTTGATTAATTTGCATAACCGAGTCTAAGCTTGTTTCCGAGGAAAGCATTCTGCTAACAAGTGTGTCCCATTGGTCTTTTAATGCTGCTGCAGTTTTAAAGTCTAAAATGACAAGTCACAGTGGGATGAGGGGAGGTCATGCCCGCATTGTGCACAAAACAGGAGAGACGGGATCTGGAGGCTCACGTGACAGGTGCAGCTGCAGGGACAACACTCTGCCTGCTGTCACACCAAACCAAGTCTCACCAGAGCAAGTGGCCTTTAGGGGGAAGGGTAGTCCGAAGGAGATAGAAATCCAGGGCCAGAGATGGAAGAAATGTTGTAGTAACTGTGCCAAATTATCTTACCACTGTCACAAAATAAAATGCTTATTTCCTCAGTGGTCACTTGGCATAAGTGTGCGGAACAGCCCTGCCCTGACTGGATGCTATTCAGTCTTCTCCAAGGGCATGCTCACTGAAGTGCTTTTCAGGAATTCTTTCAGAGCATCCCACTGACTAGAACATTACTTATTTCTCACAGACATGATTATAGCTTCACATCCCTGTTTAAGGTAACTCCAATCATGGTTTAGCACGGTTTCCTAGCTAGAGCTCATGGTGTGACATCTCAGAGCCACCTACTGGGATAAACTGTCTTTTGGAGGTTTTAAATCACATGTGTACCAGTCCTTCCCCCTTTTTAAGATGGATGGGGGAAGGAAGAGGAACAAGGAAGGTAGAGGGGGAAAAAATAGTACCCTCACCGGAGAAAATTGAAGGGCATTAAGAAAAATTCAGAGGTGACTCTAACCATTGATTCATATCATAAAAATTTTCTCTATATCGCACGAGTCCCTTTCAGTTGCATTTTCTTGTTTTGTAAGAAGGGAAAGTTGGATTTGATTTCCTCCTCTGCCTCAAGTGTCTCTACAAAAGGGAGCCAGCGCAACAGAACTGGAGGGGAGCCACCTGCGGCAGCGGCTTTTTCTTTGGTTACCTTGGAGTTTCTGGTTGTATTCGGTCCTGTCAGACTGGCTCCTCCTCAAGGTGCCAGAGTGGTCCCCAGAAACACTGCTGTCCACCACAGTGTCTGTCTTCCTCCTCTCCAGCATATACAGCCTGGGTCTCAAGAAGGTCAGATTCTTTCTCCTGCCTCCCAGGTTTCCCTTCCCAGTGGCTTCTCTGGGCTCCATCTGAGGCAGTAAGACAAACTTCTGAGGTTTGCAGACAATGAGTGGCTGCTTAAGGGCCTCCGGGTGAACCTTGGCATTTAACTGCCCCTCTTCTAACTACAGGGCTTCGCTGCAGAGTTACCTGTCTGTGACTGCTACCTGGAGTCCCCGAGCTCCACCCCTATGAGGTCATTCTTTTTTATACCTATCATCCAACAGGCGAAGTTGCCACCTGTTACCCGAGAGACCGCACTGAGTTAGGCAAAGCAGGGACTCCACTGTCACATGCTGCCCTGCCGAAGCAAACAAAAATCGCATTGTGTGGGGCAAGGGCTGGGGGTGGGGAAAGGGAAAGGGAAAGGGAGCAAGGTGAGGCAGGGAGGAGGGAAGGGAAGGACACGTTAGCAGAACCTGCAGCTTGTAGCTTGAATGTGTGCCCATGGGTGTGTGCAGGTGCACTCCGAGAACCGTGTTGTGACCGGCGCTGGGAGCCCTGCGCCGCTTTCCTCCGGTCTTCCACCTGTGGCTCTGAAGTCAGTGTGCAGCTATGACCATTTGCATTTGCACAACAAAGGAGACAAGGTTATTTTTATTTGGAGTATGCGCCCTCGAGCGTTGGCATTCAGCCATCATCTGCTACAATCTGACTGGGTAAACCCTGATCAGATCTCCTAAGAAGTAAAGATTGACATTTGAGAGTGATTTCCCCCAGGAGAGTCAAGAACTGGAGAAGAACGAATTTCCCCGGAGCCCAGAAAGTTCTCTGTCGCTTCTTCTCCACATGCTGCCTTTGCCTGGGATCCAGCCTTGTCCTCCTGTGCCTTGGTTCTTAGGAAAACAATAGATGGTTCAAGGTTAATTTCTTTAGGATCTTTCTCCTGTAGCTTCACCAATGAAGGGCGAGGAAAGAGCAGTTTACTTTGGGAGTGAGAGGAAAAGACGGTGAAAATGAGGAAGCGTGAAGAAACAGAGCCAAAGCGGGATGGGCCTTTCATTGTTTGAAGTTGTTTTTCCTCTGTTTGTTGAGCTCTCCCGAGGGAGAGACAGCAGAAGCTTAGGGAATGTGCTGAGTGTTTTGTGCACAGCCTTGTTAAGGAAAAGAGACCCTAAGGAGAAAACTAGATTCTCTTCTGCGAAGGGACCACCAGCTTCCACCTGCCCATTGTGAATCTTGCTCAACTCCATCTAGACAAGATTATAAATGAGAAGAAAAACAAAACCCATCTTCCCAACTCAGGATACATAGGCTGAATGTAATTTGCATAATTACCTAAAAAGATAAATGATAAATCCTCACTATAGTGACATCTATATTTAGACTGGCATACTGAATGGCTTTTATTTGAGATAATTGAGAGTTTATTTTTTAACAAGCTCCCAAGTATATTGAATGAACAAATACCTTTACAGCAACTTTTAAAGCTGTAAAATGCAGTTTCTTACTTACTAAAATATCCCACTTATTCACCTGGAGACTATCAGAGCTACACTCTTCAGTATAATATTATACCTGAAAAACTGTGCCATTAAATCTGTAAGAATTTTGGGGAATAGGAGGTTTAGAGATGGAACACTCAGAAATCCTGTCAGCAGCCCATAAAAAACAAAAACAGAAAACCAATAAAAACAGATAAAATGTTTTATATGTTTTTACACAATAGATTTTTTTGTTTGCTTGCTTGCTTTTTATTTTTATGTGTGTGTGCAATGTGCATATGTGTGTGCACGCATGTTTGCATTTGTGTGTGTGTGCACACGTGCTTGTGTACGTGTGTGTGGAGAACAAGGTTGTTTGTTGTTGGAAATCACTCTGAATCATCCCATCCCATTCACTGAGGCAAGCCTTGTAGGCAAACCCAGAGCCAGCCTATATGGCTAGTTTTCCTAGCCAGCCATGTTTTGCTGGCATTTGCATGAGTGCTGGGGACCAGAGCTCTGCTCCTTCTGCTTGGGCAGCAAGGGCTGTACCATTGAGCCACTCCTGATTCCATATTGCTTTCGGGTTTGTTTGTTTGTTCGCTTGCTTGTTTAGATAGTCTCACTATGTAACCTTGCCAGGCCTGGCACTCACTATGTAGAGGACACTGGCCTTAAACCCACAGAGATCTGCCTGCCTCTCCCTCTTGAGTGCTGGTATCAAAGGCACATGCCATCATAGCTGGCATTGCTTTGGTTTTTGAGATAAGGTCTTTGCTTTTTTATATAGGCTGACCTGGAACTCACTATGTAGCCTAAGCTAGCATGGCCTTTGTTCTCTTCCTGACTCATCTTCCTGAATCCTGGGAGTCAGGGTGGGCCACTGGGCCACCCAGTTTAAATGTCTAAGAAATGTGTGATTGCTGCAGGAAATGTAGCCTCTGTGTTGGAAAAGTTCTGGCCTTGGCTTGTGGCTGTGCACTTCAGAAAGGCTGCAGTACGCGAATTTGAAAATGGCAGAAGCATTTGCAATCACAAAGAAATATAACACCAGATGATAGTGAGATGTGGCCCATGACACAGTCAGGGAGTGAGGTTACTGGTAATGTTCAAAGGATACACAGCTGACTTTTGTGTTTTCCTAAGTCACTGTTTTATCTAGATATGATTCTTTTTGCATTAACCTAAATGTTTCAAGTGGACATATCCACACACACAAGCAAATGTGAAATTGTGATATCTTCAAACAGCTCCTTAATCTGTCAATCTTTCTGGAACAAAATTCTATTTCTAAACATATTAGCATTGATATTCTGGTAGGTTTATGGTTTTTACTTTTAGTGATGGATAATCACACACATATTATTGCTACTATAGATTCTGTGGCAAATGTGTGTTTCATTTATTCATGATGTCTTATTTTAAATTTTAAAAATTATATTTCATTAATTGTGTGTATGTTGACTCCCAAGTAGAGGTCAGAAGACAATTTTCATGATTCAGTTCTCTCCTTTGTCCATATGGGACCAGGGGAAGAAGTCAGGCCATAGGACTTGGTGGCAGGCACCTTTACCCACTGAACTATATTGCTGGCCCTTTAAATATTTTCTATGTAAACTTAAAAGTAGTCAAAACTACTGTTGTGGTTTAATCTGAGATGGTCTCCCGATCATATATTCGGTTTGGGAGGATATTAGCTACCAAGTGATGGAATTTGGATCCTAAGAACTCTGACCTAAGCCATGGATTACTCCTTGATGGATAGATACATAACACGATGGCATTATGGAGGGTGGGGTGGGAAGTGTAGTGATATTTTGTTGTACTCTAATAAAATTTGCCTGAAGATCAGAGGACAGAGCCATCCACTAGATTAAACATAGAGGCCAGGCAGTGGTGGCACACACCCTTAATCCTAACACTTGGGAGGCAGAGATCCATCTGGATCTCTGTGAGTTCAAGGCCACACTGGGCTATATGAGATTGATCCAATCTAGGAGAGAAACAGAGCCAGGCAGTGGGGCACACACCTTTAATCCCAGTACTTGGGAAGCACACATGCCATAGGAAGATAGGAAGTGAAATGGCTGGGCAGAGAAAGGCATATAAGGCCTGAGGAAACAGGAACTAGAGCCTTTTCAGCTGAGGACTCAGGAGCATTCAGTCTGAGGATTCATGGAGACAGGATCAGCCAAGGAGTTGGCAAGGTAAGAAGTGGCTGTGGTTTGTTTCCTCTGATCTTTCAGCACTTACCCCAATATCTGGCTTTGAGTTTTTATTATAAGACCATTTAGGATTCGTGCAGCAGGGAAGTAGGAACTCAGGCCTGGTGGGAAGAAGCAGCCACTGAGGCATGCTCTGATAGGATCATCTTTTCTCCCTAACTTCCTATCTATCACCTCCTTTTCCCAAGATTCTCTGCCCTGCACAGGCCCAGAAGTACTATAGGCAGCCAGCATGGACTGAAACCTCTGTGAAGCAAGACAAAATCAATATTCTGGCCAGTAAGTCACCCTTTCTAAGGATTGTGTCACAATGGCAAAAACTGATGAACCATAGCTTATTCCATCAATGACTGGGGCAGACATTACCAGTCCTTTACTGTTTTTATTCTCACACTCACTCTCAGTTGTCATTCTTAAAAGGACCAGAACCATCATTTTATACAAGGCAGCACCAGGCTCAACCAATCAATGGTAATTTTTTCCTTTTTTTAAAATAAAAAGTGGCCATGTTGCTCTGGTCTCAGAGCCTGCCATCTCAGTGTTAATCCAGAATAAAGGGCAAGGTATTGATTCTGAGGAAGCTTTTCAGTCACCTAACTAAAGGAGCATGCGCAGCTGGCTCCAACCTTCTTCCTCTGGACTCAATGGTATGTGTGGAGCAGTCGTGACCACCCTGTGTCTGAGAGCCAAAGACTGATGGATTCTTACACTATTATCCTATTGAACCTGCACTAGCGGTCACTCACCTTAGACTTTTGCTATTTGGGTAAAATAAAGACGTATTTTCTCCAAGCCATTTTTGGGGTGCTTGTGAGCATATTTGAAGTGTATTTAGCAGATAGTACACATACAAATTGCATTTCTCCTGCTTATCTTCTGGACTAAGCCAGAGTATTTAGAATCTCCAGCCTAAAACATGTTTTAGTTCTTCCAGAAATGAAAATGGCCAGGTCAGAGACACTTTGAGTGGACTCTTTATTGGATCATCAACCAGATGAGAGCAAGGCCTCTAATCTATCTACATACAAAGGTATTTCAATACCAGGAGTTTATATTACTTGGATAAAATGATGATATTGAGATGTCTAATTGTAGTTTCATTTAATACAGGATGGATCCTGGTTCACTGTTAGAAGCAGCATTGGGCAGTAGATCCCAAGACTCTGTCTCCATCAATGGCTTCAGAATTCACTGTCCTCATGGATACTCTGGGTTCCAAATCCTACCTTTGAAAAACAGAAGAATGAGTTAGTCATTAGTGCTGTTTACCAAGCAACTTCAGTTCTTCACTGAGGCACATGGGAGTATTGCCCTGGCCTCTCTGCTTTGAATTTATCCTTGCCAAAGTAAGTCGCTTTGGTCAACAACTAACTAATTGAAAGTGATATGTTTCACACTTGGGTAAGTGTTAAAAGCATTCTGTTTGCTATGGATTTCCTTCTGTCATTGATGGGACAATGGTTTCTCCTTCACTGTTAGTTCTAGAACATAGATAACTCAGGGGGAAAGCCCTGAGTAATATATGTGAGCATGAAATAATTTTTTGTTGTCTTCAGCTGCTAAAATTTAGGGCTTGTATTGTTATTTTGAGACAGACTCTCACTATTTATTTCAGGTTGGCCTGCAACTTGTTATGTAGCCCACATAGACCTTGAACTTGTGAAACTGCCTCAGTTTTCCATGTGCTGAAATTACATGTATGCACCACCACACCCTGCAGGACCTTTTAAAAAATTCCTATCACTGTAGCATAACCAGACTATACTTATGAATGCAGAACATTGGTCAAATGATAATTAAATCTTTTTAGGTCAAGAATTATGGGAGTTCGGGATTCTAACCCATAGTACAATTAGGGAGACACATCCTAATTCCAAAAAAGAAATAGCACTGTAGCTGGAAGATTTCTTGTGTCCTGGCCTGGCCTGTGGTCAGGACAAATCTCTCTCACCCACCAGTCCCGCAGCCACTTGGACCCAAGTAAACACACAGAGGCTTATATTAATTAAAACTGTCTGGTCTTTAGCTCAGGCCTACCACTGACTAGCTCTTACACTTAAACTCAGCCCATTTCTGTTAATCTATATGTTATCACGTTTTCTGTGGCCTTACCTGTGTGCCATTACATGCTGCTCCCTGGATGGCGGGCTGGTGTCTCCTGACCTAGCCTTCCTCTTCCCAGAATTCTCCTTGTCTGTTTATCCTGCCTATACTTCCTGCCTGGCTACTGGCCAATCAGCACTTTATTAAACCAGTGTACAAAAGCATTATCCCACAGTGTAGCAGCTCTTGGATATGGTTATAAATTAATTGGGCAGAGGAGGTGAAAGCGAAAGAACCTTATTACAGAAAGCCAGGCAAGACGCGCTTGGGCTGGAGTAGTGGAGCAGAGATGGAGGAAAGCTGGGAAGAAAAGCTGAGGAGGTCAAACACATCATGAAAGCTCAGATGACAGGATTTTCAGCTGCTTTGACTAAGATGAATGAGGAAACAGAGAGAAGGATATTCACATGTGAGGACTGGACCATTTGGTGGATTTTAGTTCTATATGCTGACATAGCAGGAGAGAGGAACAAAGGCCATGTGGTGGTGTTCCAAGAATTCTGTTTGGAGCAGTCGCAGGCTAGGCTGCATGAAGAAATGGCGGCTGTGACAGACAAGCTGCAGATTTACAAGTTTGGGGTCAATATTTAGACTTTAAAAGTTGGGAGTCAATATAATGTGCATATTATTTAAAGGTATGGAATGAGGCCATTCTTTAGGAAGCATATCTATCTGGAAGAGAAAGATCAAAATCAAATCCTTCGTATCTCTAAGTCCAGAGGTAGGTTTAGCAGAAACCCCAACAAATGGAAGACAAAATCATTTAAAGTCAGAGAAAAGTCATAAAATGTTACTTTGGAGCAGTGCAGAAGCAAATTTTCTCCAAACTCAACAATACTTAGTTCTTCAACGACAAAATGAAATGGAAATCACCCAGTTCCTTTCATTTCACATCATTTCAAGCATCTGTAAGACTTCCAAATAGAACTGAGTCAAGTGGCCGATGTGGAGGCCAGAAACAGATCCCATTTAAAAAGACAGGAGTGGGGCTGGGGAGATGTAGCAGAATATTTTAAAGTGTATTACTTTTGTTCATGTTGCATTTACTTAACTCCGTGAAGCTGTGCTACTGTGCCTGTGTAAAATACCTGATGGTCTAATAAAGAACTGGCCAATCACAAGGCAGGAGAAAGGATAGGCGGGGGCTGGCAGGCAGAGAGGATATATAAAAAGAGAAAACTGGGACTGGAGATCTAAGATCTAGGAGCCAGAGAACGAGGAGGAGTGCAGGGCCAGCCACCCAGTTACACAGCAAGCCGTGGAGTAAGAATTAGATTTACAGAACTAAGAGAATGGGAAAAGCCCAGAGGCAAAAGGTACATGGGATAATTTAAGATAAGGAAAGCTGGCTAGGAACTAAGCCAAGCTAAGGCCAGGCATTCATAATTAAGAATAAGCCTCTGTGTGTGATTTATTTGGTAGCTGGGTGGCAGGCCCCCACAAGAGAGAAAAACAACAACAACAACAACAACAACAACAACTGGGAGATAGTTCAGCTGCTAAAGGCTAGGCTCACAACCCAAAATGTAAGAGTGCTGAAGCTGGGATGACAGCTCTGACCTATAATCCTAGAACTTGGGAGGTGGAGCCAGAACAATTAGGACGTCAATGTCACCCTTGGCTACACAGCAAGCTTGAGGCCAGACAGAGCTCAACGATACTGTCTCAAAAAAAAAAAAAAATTGGAAGCTTGACAATGATACTTTGGGGAAAAAATGAGCTCATGTACTCATGGCAGAGGGCTAAGGGGGTGGGCTGAAAACAATAATTTCCTATTATTGAGCATATATTATATGTAAGGATTGTGATAAAGTAAGAGTGAGGAAATCAAAATAATACCTGTTCTCCTTTTTTAAAATCTTTTTAATTACATTCTCTTTTTCTACCGTGTGGGTCTCTGGGATCACACTCAGGTTGTGAGGCTTGGCTGTGGCATTGACAAACCAATATTCGTGTTTTTCAAGACGCAGGGATGGATTTAGAAAACCTGAAGAATGATAGCACTGCTAATAAGTAATGGAGATAGAGACTCAAACTCATTCCCACCCTGTAGGGAAGGCTGTGGCCTTTGACATCCAGCTACACATGAAGTGGCCAGCCAGCAAACTGCTGGCTGAATGAATATTCAACAGTTTTCCTTCCTGTTCTCTATGCCAGGTATCCAGGAACATTTCTTTACAATCTAGGAACCATCTAGTTTAGTACATTCGAATTATTGACTGCTGAATAACAAGCTGCTCCCTAAGCTTTAGCTGCTTGCAATAGTGATTATCAGAGTATTAGGGTTCATAACTGGGGGCTCAGGAACTTGGGAAAGGCTCACTCAGCTAAGCAGGTCTAACTCACACTTCCCCTGTGGTTGTTGGCAAAGCAGCCTTGGCTTGATCAGAGCTTCCTTTTCTTGTTGAGCTGAGGCCTCTTCTTTTGACCTTGTGGAGGAACCTCATTTGGACTTCTTCCTGATGCAGAAGTTTGAGGGGCATCCAAAGTTTCAAGGCTCCCGAAGGAAGTCACCTGGTGTCACTTGCACCAAGATCTCAAGTGCAAATCCTACCTGGTCAAGGAGAGAAGTTTCTGTGACTGTCTTTGAGAAACAGTCCAATCCACACTCCTGAACATGCCCTGGATTCTATTCACTTTGGGGATTAATGTTGTTCAAGCCATTTCTTAGAATTGGAATCACCTTCCCCATTCTGATGAAGTCTCATACATCCTTTGAAACTCAGCTCTAAGGTGCCTTGCTCTGTGATGGCTCCCTTCTGTTCTCTGAAAATGGTCACTTGTTCCTTCCTCTGAACTCACTCATCAGCCTTTCTTCACAGTGGATGCTGCTCTTTTTACCCTGCCACTTCAGGCAGGGTTCCAGCTTTCAAAATGATTTGCCTTGTGTTCCCCTAACAACACAAGGTCAATAAATATTGTTGGAGATCAGGTCCTAAAGCTTCAGATGATCCACAGCCTACAAATACATGGAGAGGGGCTTCACTGCATCCTCTCTATATCAGTACTTCCGTTCCCAGAAAGGGAAGGTAGTAGATCTGAAACAAAAGCAAAAGTTGGAGAATATTATTTCTTCAAAGATGAGGTCATTAACACATCTGTGGGGTAGTCATTAAGCCAGCTCTGAGAGTTTCCTATTCAATTATCAATTGTTCACAGTGACCCTACTATCTTGTAGTTGTGTTTTTATATCCTCCAGCATGCTCCCTGAAAACAACCACTTCTGGTAATGCACTGGCTGGGCAGCAGCATAATAACCCTGTCAGCAGCAATGGATGGAGCTGCGGACAAGAAGGAGGGAAACCATCTAATGTTTTCATCCTCTTGACCAAAGTAATTTTAGCAATGACATATGAGCAGAGCTGGGCCTTTGTCTCAGCTGTAATGAATCATCCATTCCAAGATTTTCAAGGTTGTGTTGAGGGGGTGTGGGGGAGATTTACCTTGGATGGGGAAACGTCTTTGCAAGTGCAGGGGATGGCCTTTAAGCCAAACCAGCAGCATATGCAGGAAAATATGCTGCTGCAATCTTTGAAAACTAGTTAATAATTGCTAGGGTCTCAGACAGATCACTAGATTCAATTTCCTGTTGTAGATGATCTTCCAGAATCCATTCATTAATAAGAGTTGCTCAGCAAAACAGGGACTTGGGCAAAAGCAAATGAAACAGGAGATGAACTAGTCTCATTTCCAGGAAGCATTTAAGAGATTGTTGATGTTGTTTCCCCTTGCTCCAATTTCTCCAATCTTCATTCCCTAAATTCTGCACCCAGTTGATAGTATCTGGCTTCTAGGTATAAGATAGAAATATACATACTTTTATTCTGGCTGTAAATAGCCCATTTCTTTTTACAGCAAGCATGAGTAATTCAGAAATATTTATTATAGACCAGAATCTTAATATTACAATTGAATGTTAACTGTGCAAATCACAGCATTGCCATTATATTCAAGATTAGGTGCTGCAGACCCAGAAAATATGGTCATCGAATGACCCCGGGACTCAAGATAAAACAAGCGATCATTCTTCTGCTTCATAGGTATTTCCTTTTTCATCTTTCTGTGGTGCAGAAAACTGCTCATCGTGGGAACCCAGTCGAGTGACTCCAAGTAGACGCACGTGCTTCTTTAGCTGGGAGGTGAAAAGCCATAGTTAGGGATAATGGGGGGAAGGGGGTGTTTTTAATAAGTGCAGCAAGGACTCGTGTAAGTCACTTACACTAAGAAGCATTATTTTTGCAGCTTGAGTGACTTTGAAAAACATATCGACCTAGGCTTCATTACTTCTGAGACTTCCCTAGCAATCTCCCAGCATCCCTGTCGGTGCAGGATGAAAACACAAAAGCCCTCTGACTCAGTTTCTTCACCCTTCAAAGCTGAGCTTCAGACTGATCTCAGTGTTTTGTGCAGCTGTATTGCTACTCCTTTAGAGAATACTATTAAATTCAAAATTACCGTCTCCATGGCAACCATAACTAGGTCAGTTTGCACTTAGAGGAACAACGCTGAAGAAGCTGTATCCCTTTTTTTTCAACTGTCCTCTGTGCCTGCAAACCTTGTTATGCTGCCGAAAGTGGCTTTGCAAGAAAGGGGCCCAGCAGCAGGCAGAGGACTTACATTCTTTTTCATTTGTGATCCACACACTCATAAACCTTCATGCAAATTAGACAATGCATATGTGATTTTACTTCCAACTGTGAATTTGAATAACAGCTTTTAATAGTGAAGGTGCAGTTATTTCTTTTAAAATATTATGATTAGTGCTCAATAAAATTAAAACCCAAGGAGCTCTATGGAAGAAAAAAACAAAAACAAAAAAAACAGTGGTTTTATGATATTCTTCCATTGTGGTGGCAGTCACTTTTCCCCTAGCAGAGAAATTCTTGTCTCATTAAAGCAAACACAATTCATTGTTCTTATCTATCAGATATCTTTATCTAATAGTGTATGCTTCATGACTGTTTTTTATAAAATCAATTATATTCATGTACATATAACTTCACATACATAGGTTATCACAAACTGTCATAGACTGATGGGTGTGATGGTGTACACCTTCAATTCCAACACTCAGGAGGCAGAGGCAGACAGATTTCTATGAATTCAAGACCAGCCCGTTCTACATAGCCAGTTCTAGGTCAGCTAAGACTACTTAGTGAGACCTCTCTCAACCCCTGTACCTGCAAATACCAAACTATCACAGAGCAAATATAAACAGTGGAACTACAGAAAAGGTGTGGGAAATTTCCTCTTTAAGTTCCAACATTTCTATATTTGATGTTTTAAAATAACTTAGCAGTTACTAAGTTCATTTGTGTGTATATGTGCATGTGAATGAATGTGTGTGGTGTATGAATATGGTGTATACGTGAGGTATATGGTTCTGTGTGTGTATATATGTTTGTTTGTGTGTGTGTGTGTGTGTGTGTGTGTGTGTGTGTGTGTGTGTGTTATCTGTAGGAGGCAGAGCTTACAGAAAGCATTGGAGGAAGTCAGCCTGCTAAACATGTGAGCTTATTTCTTCAAAGGAAGGAAATGACTGACAGCTTTCCACCTGGAAGGCTGGAGTGGATGGTGGCTAACAACCTGGGGATCTTTTTTCTGTTCTATGGAGCTAGCCTTCCGGAATTCCCCGATGTCATGATCATTGTTGAGGTCCTTATCCTCAGCTTAGTCTCTCAGTGAACAGAACCTATCCTTATGAAAGAGGTGCCTTGTACTTGGCATCCTCCATCAATAGAATCCAACCTCATGCTTATCATAGCTCCTTCCTCTTAGGGTTTTGTTTGTCAGTCAATAGAACTGATTCTTATTGCAAAGGGCACAGGTGCTTTGCCACTTTGTGAGGGAGTTTCTGTGTAGCTAAAGTTTTGTTGTGATCATTGTCACTTGGAAACCTTTTCCCAAAGTTTTACTGTGTTTAAATATGTAAGAAAAATAAACCCTAAAGTCAAACTCTGGAAGTTTTGACCCAGTACCTGAAAAGGTGGTGCTATTTCGAGTTTCATTCTTATGGAGCATTTTCCTGCCAGCCATGAGGCTTGAGGGGTACCTAACATGTATCTTTGTATGGAGGCCACAGGAAGGATGCCAGGGGTCCTGTGCTATGACAAGTTTATATTTGCATATTGTTTATTGCTTTGAGGGTTTTTTTTTTTTTTTGGTTTGTTTGCTTTCTTTTGAGACAGATCTCACGCTGTAACCCAGACTAGCCTTGAACTTGCAGAAATCCTGCCTCAGCCTTCCTGAGTGCTGGGAGTCATCATATCCCACTGACAATGTTTGACATAGTATGAGGATTGTATGGGCAGCCCTGCAGGCAAATATTATTGTTCTGATTTTACAGATGCAGAGCTGAGGTTGAAAGGGTGCTACTGCATGTCATCCGATAGAGGAGCCGTGATCCCTGAGCGCAGAGAAGCCGGGCTTTATTTATTTTTTTTTACTTTTTTAATTAAGAAATTTTCCATTCATCCCACATATCAGTCATGGATTTCCCTGTCCTCCCTCCTCCCTCCCCCAGTTCCTCTCTAGCCCCCCCCCCCCAATTTCCACCTCCTCCAAGACAAGGTCTCCCATGGGGAGTCAGCAGAGCCTGGTACTTTCAGCTGGTACTTTCCTCCCTGTGCCAAGGCTGTGCAAAGTGCCTCACCATAGGCACTAGGTTCCAAAAAGCTGGCTCATGCACTAGGGACAGGTCCCGGTCCCACTGTCTGGGGGACCCCAAACAGTTCAAGCCAAACAACTATCTCGCTTATCCAGAGGGCCTAATCCAGTACCATGGGGGCTCCTCAGCTATTGGTCCATGGTTCATGTGTATCCATTAGTTTGGCTATTTGTCCCTGTGCTTTTTCCAATCATGGTCTCGATATCTCTTGCTCATATGATCCCTCCTCTCTCTTGTCCATTGGACTCCTGGATCTCTGCATCTGGTTCCATCAGTCACTGGATGAGAGTTCTATGGTGACAGTTAGGGTATTCAGCCATTCGATCACCAGAGTAGGTCAGCTCGGGCACCCTCTCAACCACTGCCAGTAGTCTATGGTGGAGCCATCTTTGTGGATTCCTGGGGTCCTCCCTAACACTCTGGAGAAGCCAGGCTTTAAACTCAGTGTCCTTTCCATCAAAACACACTTTCTTTATGAAGGGTAATCGGCAACGTGCCCTTCTGTCACATCTCAGTGGTTGGTTCCAGAAGAAAATAATGCATGAGGTCATCAAACAACTGGGGGACTAGATTTTCAGCTTTAACCTTAGCATTCTGGGAAACTGAGATTTAAAAAGCATTAAGTGACAGAGGGTCATCCAGGGGTTAGCTGCCAACCCAGGATGGAGACCACATCCCTTCATGCCTAAATTCTTCTCTTCTCCTCGCCACAGTCCATTGTAGGCCTGGAGAATGGCTTCTCGTGTAACTAACGGCTGCTGGCCATGGCATCATTTGTTCAGACTCTTCGGCTAGCTCCCTTTGGGGTGTTCTTTGTGCACCCATTTTCTTGCTCCTTTACTCATGGCAATGTAAATGTGGATTAAGATTTACTCAGGCAACCAGGGACAGGCGCTACACTTTAAACATGCTAAATTTCATCCGGGTACTATTTGGTTAAAATAATGCATGAATAAACTAGGCACAGCAGTTTGGAGTAGGTTTGTAGGGCTTTACCAATCCGGAATTTTAAAGAAGCAAAAATGTGGTTGTTTGTGTGCTTTTAAAGTAAGAAAAGAGAAAATACAACGATTTTTGAAGCAGGGAATGATAAGAGTGGCTAGGTGAGTCTACAAAACGCAACAGAAGAAAAACTGTTAGACCTCTGGAACTGAGGCTATGTGTAACCTCAAAGAGGAGTTCATAGTCACACGCCATGACAGACAGTCCCAGGCGCTGCTTAGTCAAGCCTTGAGCAGATGTTAGCATAGCAGCTTGAGGCAGTTACCAAGGGAAGAAGATGGATCTGAATGGGATCATCAGGTACCTTTACATTTTCAGTAACAACTCCACAGAGGCAAAATGAGAGAAACATTCATTATGTATTAGGAGATCATAAGTATTGGGAGATCCGTGGCTGTGGATGAATCTGGGAAAAGAGATTCATGTAGGACTGATCAAGGGTAGAGAGAAGTTCGAACTGGAACCCTTGAAAGAAGCTCAGGCCTACTGATGAACTTCAGTGACAGTGGAGTTTGTTATGTTACTGTTTCAGAGCCTTATCACAATTTATTCTGGGCAATCTTTAGCCTGCCAGACAGACATCCTTTGCCTACCTCTGTGTCAGACCTAACATCCTGACAACAGATGAAAACCTTTGCAATGTATTAACAGAACTCTATACTCTACCAGTCAAAGGGCTTTGAGTGCTGTCAGATAGCATCTGAGGCCTGTAGTTGAGATTCCCCCACTTTGCTGTAACCACCTACTTACCGTTTCCACCAATGCATTTAAAAAACACCTTGACTTCTAACTTTCTCTGTTCTGTTATTATGAAACTCTATGAAATTACTTCTGCATTGGAAAACATGGAGTTAAGGTAACAAATCTATAAGTTCCTGGGTTGTACTCACTCACACAAGTTCTGGCTCTAGAATGAACTCTTTCCTACTCCCCTGGAGCTTGAGAACCCTGTTTCTATGTTGACAATAGTCTTGGCCCAAGAAGCTTGATGGGATGCAACTTCTGGCAAGATGAATTAGCCAGCATGTGTCTATGTACTTGAATTATCACTTTTCCTGAGAGTTCTTTGGACCTGAGCTCTACAAGATGATTTGCTGGGCAGTGGTGGTGCATGCCTATAATCCCAGTTCTCAGGCAGAGGCAGTTGGATCTCTAAGCTTGAAAAGACAAAGTACAGGGGAGGGGTATGCCTTTTAAATAATTCATTCAGACAGTATACCAAGGTGACAAGAGCTGGCACCAATCAGTTAAAATATTTATTCACTGCCTGATGTGTTCTGTGGACAGTTGTGCTCTCTCCCAGGAATGGGATAAACAATCACTTCTCAGAATTCTGACCTCATCGGGAACTGGCAGAGTGACTTCAGCAGATGACATGGCAGAATAATCGGGATTTATGATGACCTTGGTGACACGTGGTAAGTGTTGTGACCTTACTGGCATTGTTCACATTGTTTCGCAAGGCAGAATGTATAATCTGTCAAAAGCAAATTGGATCCAGACCATAACAAGGCTTGGCTTTTCATCATTTTCCATAAATGAAGCCTCGCATGAGGATTCCAGCATCGTTCCTGAACAATGTGCACTGAAAATATGCAATTTACCACTGTCCCGTCCTCTCTCCTCTCCCTCTGTCCTTCATGCGTCAGGAGGCAGACAACCAAGACCCTGTCCTGTAGACGGGTGCTTCCTCCACGGACAAGCATTAATTCCCATGGAAATGTAACAGCTGATGAAGGGAGGTGATCACGTCCACATTATTATTTAAAGGGCCCCAGAGCTGTCCAGGAACAGTCCAAGGTGACTTGATGTGCCCACACTAAATTTTCTCATTCTGGATTCCTCTGGTCTACTTTCATGAAAATCTCAAGGTTTTCTAAAAATGTTATTTGCTCTGTAAAATTTTCTGTAAATGACTTTAATAATATTATCTTACACTGTCTACTACTTTATGCTATGGTTTACAGTTTGATTAAAATTTTTAGTGTTTCTCAATAGCAACCAACCCATTTATTGAATGTTAATGAAAAAAACTTACTTTCATATCCATTTCATTTTGATTTCTCACATTTATTTCAATGTACTAGGCATCTTTACATTGCTGTAACAGAATGCCTGAGATAATTACTCATAAAGGAAAAAAGTTTCTTTTCATTTCTCCCAGATTTGTGGGAATAATGTACCAAAATGTAAATTATGAAAGGTATGGTGATGCATGCTTTCAATTCCAGCCCTCAAGAGGCAGAGGCAAATGGATCTCTGTGAGTTAAGGCCAGCCTTATCTACATAGAGAGTCCAGGAAAGTCAGGGCTACATGGAGACCCTGTCTCAAATCTCAATTACTACAAAAGGTATCAAAACTCAGATTAGAACCCAGCTTTGTGGTACCCGGTCCCTGATGACACACCTCCAGTGGAGTGGCACGCGACCCTTCTCCCAGATAGTCTGAAGCACCTGAGTGGACTAGGCTTTCATTCATCCTGTGACCCCGAGTTTGAAGAGACTGTGCGAAAGTCTCCAGCATTATCTCTTGGAATATGCGTCTTCCTCTGTCTTCTCCTTTTCTAACTACAGTCTCTCATCTCAATTTCTAATTGAGTGGTCCTACGGCCAGTTTCTCCCACCCTGGCTTCCAGCCCACAAATTCTTCTTTGGACATATCTAATTTGCTATTAAGTACATCCTTTGAGCTTTCAGTGGCTATTTTTATTTCTAAAAAAAATAATAATTTTGACCCTTTTCAAATATGCTGGTCCTTTAATCAACATAGTTTTTTGGTTTTTGTTTTTTTGATTTTTTTTTCCAGACAGGGTTTCTCTGTGTAGTTTTGGTGCCTGGCCTGGAGCTCACTCTGGAGACCAGGCTGGCCTCAAACTCACAGAGCACAGAGATCTCTGCCTCCGGAGTGCTGGGATTAAAGGTGTGCGCCACCACTGCCAGGCCCTTTAATCAACACAGTATGATGGCTGATCTTGTCAATTTGACACACTTGGGGAAAGGCATGTTCAACTGAAGATTGCCTACATTGGATTTGCCTGGGGCCGTACCTATGGGGTAGTTTCTTAATTTCTGATTTACGTAGGGGAGCCCAGCCCACTGCAGCTGGTGCCAGCCCTGGGCAGGTGAGTCTAGGCTTTATTGTTTTACATAAATAGCTAAGCAAGCCAGTCGGTAAAGTTTCCTCCTCTGTGGGCTCTGCCTTGGCTTCTGCCTCCGCATACCCGCCTGGAGTTCCTGACTTGCATTTCTTCAGCGATGCACTGTATGTAGCCTGTAAGTTGAAGCAAGCTCTTTCTTTCCTGAGTTGTTTTTGGTCATGGTGTTTATCTCAGCAACAGAAACCAAACTAGGTCACATCATGCCTCTTTTCTGTGTTTTGAGTCTTTTTAAATAGTTTTAATGATTTTAAGTTTACTTATTCTTATTTCATTTCAGGTTTTTCTATTATCTGAAATTTTCAAGTCCTTATTTAAAAAAAAAAAAAAACAGGAACTCTTAGTTTAATGGCTTATTTCCCCAAATACCTTTTATACAACATATATGTTTTAGATTCTAAGCCCATATCTTATGAGACTTTTTTTCTCATATATATATATACTTGGGGGTAGCATATATATGGGCTAGCAAAATGGGTCTGTGGATAAGTGCAAGCCTGGTGACTTGAGTTTGAGCCTCTGGACCCCATAAAGGTGGAAGGAGAGAACCGCCTTCGCAAAGCTGTCCACTGACCTCCATACAGTCATCATATCCTCCCGCAGAGG
>CABHPQ010168418.1:6261-21887 GCA_902168405.1 Peromyscus aztecus | reverse complement strand
AAGAAAATATATATTTTCAACATAGGCTGTGAGCATTTCAATATATTCCATTGCTCATTTCTCTAAGGAAATCAGAAATTACTAGTGTTAATCATAAAAAGTCCATTTGATATGTTTCTGTATAAATAGTTGCTACCATTTGAACATGTATCTTCTCTCCAAGTTCCATGTGGAAACTTTACCACCAATGCAACAGCATTAAGAAGGGGAGCCCATGGGAGTTACGAGTTACTGAGGGCTTCTCACATGCGAATGGGATTAAAGTCCTTCTAAAAGAGGCATCACACAGCGCCCAGGCCTTTTTGCCCCTCTGCTTTCCACCATGCCCTTCAGAGGACATAGAAAGGAAATGGCATCTTGGTACAGAGGGCAGTTCTTACCAGACATCAAATCTGCTGGCACCTCTATGTTAGACTTTCCAGGCCCCAGAACTGTGTGGAAGTGAATATCTATTATCTCTAAGTTACATAATCTTGAGGATATTGCTAGAGCATTATAGACAGACTAAGACAATGTTCTGGAAATTAGTACATCTTTTAAAGCTTTAGGCTCTGCCTTTTTTCAATTCAAGTCCACAGGGTCATTGCCTAATTCCTTTTCTAATATCAGTGACATGTTTCACATCTTTAAGTGCTTAAAGGTAAAAGTTCTACTCTATCAAAACCCAAAGGCAGAAATTTTTCAGCTCGATGGAAACCATGCATTATACAACAGGCAAATACAATCACAAGGGTGACAGAGCATATGTCAGCAATATGTTCTGTACTGAAGCCAAATTCAAGAGAAGCCAATTCTCTGTGAGTAGCATGTGCTATATCTAACATATGATAAAACATCGCATATTTCTAGCTTTGCATCACCTCCTAAGGCATGTAAGATTAATCTTCAATATTTGATGAGTGGCCTTCTGAAATAGTATAATTAATTCTTAACATATTACATGTGGGAAGCTGGGCCAATATAAACCCAAAACCTAAAGCATCCTTTTACTCAGCTTTGGCAGATGACACTCCATAGGCAAAGTACCTGCATAAACAAATCATCTTAGTTAATTTTCCTGTTGATTCAGTACAATAGCCTCACAAAAACAACCTTAGGATGGGTTTATTTTTGACTCTTGGATCCAAAGCACACCCATCCTGGTGGGGAAGTCAAGGCAATGGGAGCTTGGAGCAGCTGGTCACGTTACATCCACAATCGGGAAATACAGAGAGATGAAAGTTTATACTCATGTAAAAGGAGAGTAAAATGACATGTAGAAAATCTGTTCCTAGCCCTTGACCAACTTTAGATCCCAGGCCTGAATGCTAGCTAGCCTTTGACTTTGCCTACTCACTTGTACTAACACCTAAAGTGGCCAAGGCAGGCCACTGGTCAGGGAGAGGAAGAATGGGGAGAAACAACATCAATACTGACCAGGTCAGGCCTAGGCAGAAATGAGAACAGTGTAAGTCTTCCAGCCAAACCTTCCCTTTCTTCCAGCCAAACCCCCTCTATTACACCACTCCCACTGTTGGTGACTAATATCACTTATCAATCAATGACTGAGTAGTTCTTGCTTACGAATCTGACACATTAGATGTGAGGGTCATCATATAAAGTAGTATGGTGTAGTATCACAAACAACAGAATTGTTTGTCCCGCTATTTTGGAAGTAGAAATCTAAAATACAGTATTAGTACTTGGTTCTAGAAACCATGAGGGAACCTGTCTCATGCCTCTTTCCTGTTCTGGTGGTTCACCAGCCAAACTTAGCACTCCTTGGCTTGTACATATAACTCAAGATATCTGCCTTCATCTTCACATGCATTCTCCCTGTGTATGTCTGTCCAAATTTACCCTTTTTATAAGGATACCAGTCAAACTACATTAAACTACAACCTTAATGGTGTCACTCCATTTGATCACCTGAGAGACCCTATTTCCAAATAACCTTCCTTAATTAACAGTAAGCTAGTGAACTTTAATGAGCAAAGACATCTACCCAACTGACTGAACTGTCTAAGGTGCTACGGTCATTGGTCCATCTTTATGGCTGTGGTTGTACCTGGACCACTGGTTTCATTCTAAACTTAGCAGCAGTTTCATTTGCATTGGCTACTAGAAATCTTATTGTAGTCATCAGATTGCATTTTGTCATTCTCAGCAATCCTGTGAGACAAGCAAGGTAGATGTCTTACCTGTCTTATCAATGAAGACACTGGTGCTCAGTCAAGAGATTCATCCCAAGCCACCTAGTTAGAAGGTGGTAGAGCAGAGACTTGAATTCAGCTCTTCCAATTTCAGACTTCCCACACACATCTTTGAGCCTGGAAAGCAGCAGGGATGGGGTGTGCCTGTAAGGGGACTCACTTGGACACTTGTGCCAAAAGAGATGTAAATCAACAGCATCCTCCCCATATATCAAGGGCCTTGTATCTACATCATGTATAACAACTAAACGCTAAATGACAAAAAATCTGATACAGATTTGGCCATCAACACAGCGACACAAATTTAATGGTCTCTAGGATAATATGAGTAACGTCACATTTGTATATATCCTCACTATAAATACTCCTGGACATCAAAAGTGCAATTCTGCTTAGTGAAATCTGGAGGAACAAAAAGGCATTTTGCCAATGAATGTTTTATAAGTTAAAGGGGAACAGGTCAAGAAAACACAAACATTATACACTTGATAGTAAAAGATCGAAACTATGTAAATATTTACATTTTGTAAAAAAAAAAAAGCGTTCATGAGTGTAAATACTTAGACTAAATTCAATCCTGTTTACATTTTAGTGTGCTTTCCAAAGTTTCACGGGGAGCATCTTCTGTTTAACTAATTGCTTTTCAGTAGTGTCTTCCCAACAGTAATTAGGTTACTAGGGATTCTAGCTTCATTTCTATTGTTGTTATAAAAATATCTTGACAGCAAGCAACTTAGGAGAAAGAGTTTATTTTAGTTCACAATTCCAGATTATAAGTCCATCATTGCAAGGAAGTCAAGGCAGCTAGTTATATCCACAGTCAACACACAGAGAGAATAAATGCTTGTACATTTACTTATGCTCAGCCTCTTCTCTACCCATATACAGTCCAGGACCCAAGTTATGGGAATGGTACTTCCCACAACAGGCAATTCTTCTCACTTCAGCTAAAGCAATGCAGACAGTCCCCCACAGACATGTCCACAGGCCAACCTGATCTAGACAATTCCTCTTTAAAACTCTCTTCCCAAAAATTAAGACCAAAATAAAAACCACAGACAACAACCAAAATACTCTCTTCCCAGGGGATTCCATATTGTATCAAATTGACAGTTAAAACTAACCATCATGCCAAGTGAACATTTAAGCTAATAAACCAATAAATAATTCCTAAATAGAATAAACTAAAAATGTATAGTCTATGTATGACATGATGTTTTAATTTCACATACTTTTCATTTTCAGTTTGAAAATCAATATTGGTTCAGACTATGACATTCTAACAAGAAGTAGCAAAATTATTAAACCTATTTTATATTTAATGTGACATTGAATACCTTTACTCAAAATTTAAAAGTGGTAAATAAAAAATCTGGCTAGTGAGTGTTAATGAATCCAAGTAGATCTCCAATATAAACTCAAGGGGGGCGGTGTTAATTTAGAGTAAGGCATCTACACACTGCCCTCCCCCTACTTCCTATTCTTTCCAGTGAAATCAAGACCACTTCCAAGAATGTGCTGGTGTGACTCTAGACCTCCCTGATGTGTTATAACCTGCCCAGTTCTCCCATTCCACGGCACTAATTCTGAAGGTGGGAAAAGGAGCATGGAAGAAGAGTATCGTTTCCCTTTGGGATATATTTAGGCAGCAGAAGAAATTTCAAATATCAGTCTGATTAGCTGCATTGGAAGCCAGAGTTCAGTTCTGTGAGGCCCTATGTAAAAGATAGAAGCCACAGACAAGTACAGCCAGAAACCAAGGCAGGGGACTGGGAAAAGTGAGACCTCCATAAAGCAACGCCTATGTGAAAACCAAAGATAATCGCAAAGTCACAGAGCCTAGGATCTGGAAAGAACCACAGGCCCCACCCCATGCAAAGACAGCCTGCGCTCCACACCACGTGTATTTACCTATGAGCTCACCCAGAGCTAGGACTATTGCTAGCTGTGCTCAAGAAAGGACAATTTGCTGCCTGGGATGAGTACGGTAGTGTGGTGATAGTCTGTGTGTGCTCTAACAAATAAAGCCTGCCTGAAGATCAGAGGGCAAAGCCAGCCACTAGTTAGCCATAGAGGCCAGGCAGTGGTGGCACACACCTTTAATCCCAGGACTTGGGATCTCAGGCCTTTGCTCCCAGTACTTGGAAGCACACACGCCTTTAATCCCAGCACTAGTGAGGTTCAGACAGGAAGTGATATGGCTGGGTGAAGAAAGGAACATAAGGCAGAGGAGACAGGAGCTCAGTCTTCTTTCGGCTGAGGACTTAGTGAGGTGAGAGGTGGCTGTGGCTTGTTCCTTTGTCTCTCTGATCTTTCAGCATTTACCCCAATATCTTGCTTCGGGTTTTTATTAAGACCAATTAGGATTCAAGATACATAGTAGTTACCAAACTCCCAACCTGGACTCTACTTCTACATACTTTCCAAAGTTTAAATTTCAAATACAGATGCTATATAGAATAAGGATTTTTCTAGTAAAGGCAAAAATAATTTTTAAAAATGCTTTAAATTTTGCAGTCCATATGGCTTCATGTAATCAAATTACTCAATTCTGCCATTTTTGCATGGAAGCCACCATAGACAAAATATGAACAAATGGGTGTGGTTTGGGTCTTATAAAGCTTTGTCTATAGGCCGAGCAAGATGGCTCAGAGGGCAGAGGTATTTGCCAACAAGCCTGAGTTCTCTTCCCAGGACCCACACAGCAGAAGGAAGGACTCAAGTCCTGCAAACTGTCCTCTGACTTCCACGTCTATACCATGGCACAGTGCATCTTCACACATACAAATAATACATGCAATTATAAAAGCTATTTTTAAAAATATTTTTATGAAAGCATGCAGCAGATCTGATCTGGCACGTGGCAGGGAGGATAGTTGTATCCTCCCTGGTCTACAGATACAGCATTGTGCTTCCTCCCACTTTTGAATCATTGTCTTCGGTTTCATCCTTGCGGCTATGAGGTCGGTGGAGGTGGAAGAAAGGGGAGTAGTTTTCATCCATGATCCTTAAGATCATACAAAAGTCAGAAAATGCTCCCCAATTAATGTAATAAATCATCGAACTCACACAGTTACACACACACACACACACACACACACACACACACACACACACACACACACACCAGAGGAATAAGAGTGGAGACAGATTATGGGTAAACACTCTGCCTATCACCCTTCCTTCCACGTTTAATGAACAGGTCCACATCAGTTATTAACCTTTCCTATTTATTGGTATTTGGGGCACTCATTAACTACCTATAAATCTCTGCTGCTCTCTGGTGGCAACACGAAGCGGGTAGGCAAGATTCCTGTAAGTTCAGTACAGAGGAAACCAGCGTCTAAATTTAAAATTCTTTGGGATATGAAAGAACTAAGAGTGGGCAATAGTGTTTTCAAATGTAATGGACAGAGTCATGAGACCCAAATCCCTAAAATGTTTCTAGAAATGGCTTCCCACCATACTAGAATCCTCCTTTCTCTTTCTAGCAGACACAAGCCTTAGTTTTTTGACATTTGAAAGAACTTGCTTTCTACACACACCATAAAGCAGGAATACTATAATTGATGGACAATGCATCAGAGTAGGCTTTATTTCTTCCAGAACTCTGGCACAAAAATAGTGAAACAGAAAATCAGCAGAGATTAAGTGTCTACCTGGCAGCAGGCTGACAGCAAAGGAATTTCTGATGCAAATTACAATTCCACGTGGTGCCTATGAACAGATCATCAGCAGATTTTACGTCTCTTCAGTGGTGAGAAGAGCTTCCTCTTCCTAATGCTTCAGTCACATCAGAGATGCAGAGAGCTTCGATTTTGGTTTTCTCATCACCAAAAACAGCCCTTTGGGGACAGACTGGCATTTCAAACTGAAGGCAATGTCAGACCACTGTTTTCTTATTAGTAGGTTTGTCTCTTGATGCACACCAAACAAGGGGGAGACAGATTCCAGAAACCAGAGGAAAGGACAAGAAGGAGCTAGTGAAATAGCATGAGGCCTCAGCCCGGGAGCCTTGTGCACTGTGATTAATTTCTTTCAGCTCCTTGTACAGAGGCCAGTCCCTTGTAGGAACTCAGTGTGAACACATTGTAAGATTGAGAAAGCATGTAAGTTAAACATTTGTGATTATGAGAGAGCTTTGTAAACTATACAGGACTCTAAAAACAGCCATTTATTCATATTGGAAGTAGTGAAGAGGTCAATTTCAAATCCAAAGAGAATGGAAAGGAACAGCGTGTCTAACATGGGAAAAGGTCTTTCCAAACTTACAATTCCGTATCCTTTTTCTTGGGGATCACAGCATCAGGTTGGGAGGTTTGTAGTCTTTTCCTATCTACGCATCCAAAACTCACAATTCTTCAATATCTACTCTAGTCGTAGACACCAACCTCTAGTCACACAACTCCAGAGTCGGAATTAGATGTCTAAAAAGACATTTGTACTTTTAAGGGGGGAAGAAGGTGCATGTAAAGGTAGAAAAGTGAGACTCCAGAATGGCTCGGCCCTGTGGGTGGCCATGGCTGCCCATGGCTTTGATCATTTGAACTGTATTTAGTCCTCATTGAGGGGACCATGACTTTGAAGACAATATGAGAAGAAAGGGGTTGTAAATACTCATTTATGATGATTACATGACAAAATCTTAACATAGCCACTGAGCTAAATCAAATGTAATTAAGACTAATAATACCTGTTTCTTTTCATCTTTTTATTGTGGTTACTTAAGTGTGTGTGTGTGTGTGTATACAAATACATATACTAGGCCATCATTGTAGAGAAAACCTGTAATCCTAGCACTTAGGAGACTAAAAAAGGTGGATTATGAATTTGAGATCAACCTGGACTGGTAAATTCTGGACCAGCCTTGGACACATGACAAGACCCTGTCCCAAAATAAAAACAAAACAAATAACAACAAAAAAATTAAAGCAATTGTGTGTGTGTGTAAAATTTCACATTATCCTCTACAGAATAGCTTCAGTGTAAGAAATGTGCTTGTTTGTTTGCTTGTTTTTCTTTCTTTCCCTCAATTTACCAAATCAAATTCAATATCTTTAGGAGAAACTGACTTAGGAACTCAGGTCCACATTTGGGATGGAAATAAAAATTCTTTATTATTGAATACTGTCTGCTCTTTCATGATGCTTGTGTCTCTGTTCCTGGCTATGAAACAAAACTAATATTTTCTTCTCTCTACTACCAAAGAGCCACAGACGCATTATGAATCTCTCATAATAACAACTCCTGTTGCCCTGGAAACAGTATGTACACAAGGACAGCTCTTCAGGCTCAGGAGTGGTCAGTTTGTTCGAATGCTACCCCCAGACAACAGGCAATCCCTACAACTTAGGCTGTGTGTATCAATCACAAGCAGCAATTCTTGAGTTGGAAGCACCTAGACTATTCCTTAGGGACAAGCAGATTCCTTAGGTGGCACAGTGACAATTCCATTCTTAAAAATCCATCTAAGCACCACTCAGCCTATTGAAAAGTCTGAGCCTTTTAACTGTTTGTTAAACAATCTTTTTAAAATAATTTTTACTGTTTGACAATTTCATATATTTATATAATAAATTTTAGCCATTTTACCCCCCCCCCTTTTCCCTTCCCTCATCCCCCTTCCTCTCCCACTAAAACCCCTCTTCTTAATAAATCCCCGTATAACTTTCATGTCTCCTTTTGTGCGTGACCCACTGACTGTTGTTGGAGTTTCTTGCCTGAGTTTGGGTGGGAGGTCATTTACTGGAGCAAAGGCAATGTGTTTGTTTGTAGTGACATCACTGAGGGAAACGAAGGTCCCCGACCACTTGTCTCGTTAAAAATGGAGGTTTCTCTGAGTTCTTTTGCATAAGAATTCAACCACATAGATTCCAATTATTGAACAGGCCTGAAAATAATCTAGCTCAGTGGTTCTCAAGCTTAGCAAGTGTTGCAATTGACTGAATAATATGTTAAAATACAAAGTCTTTGAGTCCATACCCTAGTTTCCAAACCTAAAGCCTTGAGTGAGATCTGAGACTATGCGTTTCTGGTGTAGACCTGGATGATGATGATGATGATGATGATCCAAGAACCACATGTGGAAGAACCCTGATCTAGATGCAGATTGTTCTAATAGAGATAAACACAAGCAAAAGCTGTTCTTTCCAAATTCAGGTTGACTTCTCTCTTCTTAAAATCTGTTCAATTATTTTTTTAAGGAAATATGATCATATCTATGCCTTTCTCCCCCGCCACCAACCTCCCCATGTGCTTCCCAAAATGCTCCCTCCCAACACATGTTTTTCATTTTGTTTTTGTAACCCACTTAGTCCAGTTAAAGCTACTCATACATTCTTGAGTGTGGGGTCATCCACTACAGCATGAGAAATCTACCAGTGGCCATATCCTCAATAAAGAATGATTCTCCCTCCCCCAACAGCTATCTACTGCCATTAGTGCCTTGGTACTGGGTAGGCCTGGAGCTCATTTCCTCCATCTCTGAAAGTATTTTAGCTGGCTTGATCATGCGCAGTTGTTGCGGAAGTACCCACAGCTGCCGAGTTCATGAGTGCAATAGTCATGTCATATCCACAGCACTGCTCTCTGTCCTCCAGCTCAGACACTCTTTTTCTTATCCACCTCCTCTTCTGCAATGTTCCCTGAGCCTGGGTGAGGGGGACTCGTCGCCTGGAAATCTTTTCAAACCACTCATTGAGGTTATTTTGCAATATATTACACCTAAACATACGGCTCAGGTTGAAATTGGCTCAGAAAGATGATGCTTCTGTGTCTAAATAATCACACTGCAACGGTAAAGAGCAACGTTTGAAATGCAGGCTCTGTCCATGGTGATCATTCCAGCTGTGAAAGACCTGAAAAGATGAGCTCTAGTCCTCCAAACTTAATCGGTGTAAAAAAGAATTCCCACTTAGTCATCCAGTACTTCTTTTTGTTTTCATAATACATTGTAGACTTAAATACACTTACATCTAAGTACCTATGAGAAAATAATTTTAGAATGATATCAAGTATTCCTAGGATTTATACTTAAAGTCAGGTTAACTTTGAAATCCAATGATTTCTTCTAAATTTTGCAGTGATACTTGGGACCAGGATTTGAAACATTTGTAAGACTCTGAACTTAGGGTTTGTAATGCTGTGACTTTTACTAGACTGGGTAACAAAGTTTTCAAACCATGAACCTCTAAAATAGTAACACAGCACAAAATTGTGCTGAAGTTACTAATGTCACCAAATAAGGCTCTAATTAGAAAATAAGCAATCATTCTAAAATGATATTTGGAACACAGTTTTCATAGCACATGACCAAGGTCTTCTGTAGTAGAATATTTTAAGTTGTGTTACTTTTATTCATGTCGCATTTGTTTAACTCTGTGAAGCTGTGTTACTGTGCCTGTCTAAAACACCAGATGGTCTAATAAAGAACTGGCCAAAGCAAGGCAAGAGAAAGGATAGGCGGGGCTAGCAGGCAGAGAGAATATATAGAAGGAGAAAACTGAGAGGAGAGATCTAGCAGCCAGAGAAGGAGGAGAAATCCAGGGGCTAGCCACTCAGCTACACAGCAAACCATGGAGTAAGAGTAAGATTTACAGAAGTTAGAAAATGGAAAAAGCCCAGAGGCAAAAGATAGACAGGTTAATTTAAGGAAAACTGGCTAGAAACTAAGCCAAGCCAAGGCTGGGCATTCATAAATAATAATAAGCCTCCATGTGTGATTTATTTGGGAGCTGGGTGGTGGGCCCCCCAAAAAGAACAAAAACCCCCAACAACAGTCTTCTACCAGCAAAACACGATCCAACATCCTTGAGATTCTGTCCAGGAAAGCTCTATCAACTAGAACACAATGAGATGTCCTTCCTGACCTCAGAGGACCTAACGCCGGGGATTCTCTTGATGTCTGCTGTTAGACAAACACTGAAAACAGTTGTGTTTTCAGTTGTCCATTACTGTCACAAAATACCTGAAATCGGGCTGATGAGCTGGCTCGGGAGGGAATGGTGCTTGCGGTGGAAGTCGGGCCATCTGAGTTTGGTCGCCAGAATCCACATAAAGGTGGAAAGAGAAAACCAACTCCACAAGGTTGCCCTTGACCTTCACACATAGACTGTGGCATGCAAAAGAGACCTGTGAACTTCATTGACAACAAACTAAGTGAGCTAAGAGTGTAACTCAAATGTTGCTAAATATCCGGTATTCCCAGTGGTCTTAGGAAACCTCTGTGAAAGGGTCATCGCCCCACCCAGGGGTTAAGACCCACAGGTTGAAAACCACTGCTGTAGGAGAACTAGGTAGCCAATATGACCCTCCAAACTCAGAAAGCCTTCAGTGTTGTGAATGAGTCCTCAATTTTCTCTCTCTCATGCATATTTGTTTTATACCACTATTGCAGGACTTGTCACACTTCATCTTTATTTATGAACGTATCAGTCAAACAATACCTCATCAGTAGTATTTGTTTCCCGTGAACGTGCCCAGTGCCTACAGCAGACATTCCATAAACACCTGACAAGCGACTGAAGATGATGGGCTCTTGGTTGCTTCTCAGGCTAAGGAAGTTTTAGAACGTTTATAGTTAGGTTGGAAATACTGCTACATGTGCATCCATTTCAGGTTAACCAATATTCCAGTTTTACAGCATCAAACACACTGTGAATTTGTGAAGTCTGCCCGAATTTGTGAGTCCCAGTATGTGAATGCCTCTCTCCTCAGCGGGGGCCATGGCTCTGAGTTGAGGTCCACACACTCCACAGTACTGTCCTCCAGCTGATAAAATATCTCAGTCCACAACCATGAGAATCTGCATGTGTTTCTTCCTTTTTCTGCACCAGAAGCTTTTAGATGCAAGGGGCATCTCGTAGTCCAGCCATAGTATTCAAATCCAACAAGACACCTGCTCTTCTACCACAAAAAAAAAAAAAAATATGCTTGCCTACTGAACAACTCCTGTGTCTGAGTTCTCTCCTGGATAAAACTGAGGCATCATTCAAATCCCCAGACTTATTAACCTTTAATATGTTTGTTCAAGTACTTACCAAAATGTGAATGTTCCCTTGGTCATCCAGTAAAGACTTCATGAGTAAGTACAGACTATCCCACTGACATAGTGGGGGTGGGAAGATAACTTTCAGTTTTCCTTAAATTACACCTATGAAGTAATTAGTGCCTTTAGAGAAATGGCTCAACTGAAATTCAATGCAGAAAAAAAATCTCTTCAATCCTTTGTACTCTGGGTTGAATCTGCTTTTAAAGAACTGAACTCCTTGAACTATGAAAAGGTTAGGATGGCATCTGAGTGAAGGCAGCTGTGACATGCCAGGCCTGGGAAGCCCAGTGTGCTGCCCTGTGACTCTAAACACACAGACAGGGGAGGGGGGGGGGGGGGCGGGGGGGGGGGGGAGCCTGTTCTGCACCAAGTGCCGCCTCTGGAATACGGTGGAGGAAACATCTGAAAAGGAGAGCCAGTCTTGGCAGAAGCCCGTTGGTGCTTTCACATGTTCCAAAGATGACAGGCTTGGGAGCACTGAGTCCTGGACTCTGAGTCGGACTAAACTGGACTTTTGCGTACTTCAGAACAACACCTCCCCTTCTGCTTCCAGCAGCATGTGCAACTCTGAGAGCACAGAGCCTACCTGAGTGGCAAATACAAGAGAGCAGATGGTTTCCACCGGTACTGATTTCCTTAGCGACGACCTGAGGTTTTTACGATCTTCTTAAAGAGCTCTCTCCCGTGAGAAGGGAGAATAAAGGATGCTTTTTGTAAAACAGACTTGGTCCATATAACTTCCTAATTGTCATTTGTCTCAATTATTTGTGATTCTTGCGCTAAGTGGAGTATTTTCTACCCCAGAAGAGTTTTCCCACACACAGAAAGACAGACAGACAGAGCAACAGAAGTGGGGAATGGGGAAGGAGAGAGACAGAGATACACAGAGAGTCTGTTAGCTTTGCCAAGGATGAGCAAAAGGATTTAATACTCAGGACAATTATTAAAAGACTGAGAAAATGGGAGACATTTCATTCAAAAGAAGTAGCCATCTCATTCCTATTGGCTCTTGTGTATTCCTTGTCATTGGTACATGAGGTGACAACTGTTATGTCCTTGTTCAGATACAGTGAATCTGAACTAAGTAATTACTGCAAAAACCTAATGGACTTTCTTGGGCAACATTGTTAGTGGATTATCTTGTATGCCAAGTCTATCAGTCACCATATTTGTAATATCCCAAGAAAAAGTCAAAACAATTTTTAGGCCTCAGAGAAATTAAATGGAAAGTCTTAAACAATAATGCTACTCACAAAAGCCAGGTAATGTGTTCTCAGCAGAGTCAACAAAATACAGAAGGATAGGGCATCTGTGGTGGGTTGAAAGAAAATGCCCCCCGAAGGGACTGGCACTATTAGGAGAGGTGTGGCCTTGTTGAAGTAGGTGTAGCTTTGTTGGAGGAAGTGGGTCATTATGGGAGCCGACTTTGAGGTCTCTTTTGCTCAAGCTTCCCTCGGTGTGACTTTCAGCTGACTTCCTGTTGTCTGCAAGACGCAAGACTCTCAACTACTGCTCCAGCACCGCATCTGCCTGCATGCCACCGTGCTCCCCATCATGATGAAAATGGACTGAACCTCTGAAACTCTAAGCAAGCCACCCCAATTAAATGTTTTCTTTATAAGAGTTGCTGTGGTCCTGGTGTCTTTTCTCAGCAATGGAAACTCTAACTACGACAGCATCTGAAGATGAACTAAATAGCGGAAGCCTCCATCCAACCTGGACAAGGTCACCCAGTGGTCTGATTACAAAGTCAAGCAAGTTTCAACCAGGAAGAAAAGACCACTTACAGAGGCTTCACTCTCTTACTATAACGTCAAGAGGCCAGGTGTGGTGGCATCTGTCTTTCATCCCAGCACTTAGGAGGCAGAGGCAGGGAGATCTCTGTAAACTCAAAGCTAGCCTATGTAATGGGTTTCAGGCTAGTAATGGCAACATAGTGAGACTTTGTCTCAAGAGAAAAAAGTTGATTCTATCCCAGCAGCCATTGATTGTCTATAGTTCTTCATCTAGGAGTAAGGACTTGTTGAAAGAGAGCGCTAAGGGACATGAGAGGAGTTCAGGGGGAGAGTAGTAGAAATGATGTGAATACAGTACTCATGGGCAAAATCCCCAAAATGAAAAAATTTAATAAACAAATAAGAATGTCAAGAATTTTCATAGCCCTTTACCTGGTCATGAGCGACCTTGAATGTAGCTAAGCAGACTACCCAGTAAGACACTGGGTTGGTACCAGCACTTATAAATGCCCAGGATAAAGCAGCAGCCGCAGCAGCAGTGGCAAGACTACATTAATACAGCTAACTTTCACAAAGGCCCCATCACAGGGCCCTGTGCCTCCACGAGTTCAAAGCTCTCCATGTTCACATGCCCGAAACTGGGGGTGTTGTTATACAGTACAACTTCCCCGGAAGAAGGATACGTCTTAAGGGTGCCTTTCCTGATGAGAAACAGTTTTGAAAAGCTATGTAGATAGTGATGGAGTAATTCATTACCAGTAATAATGGTAATGAATTTCCCAAAGCTAGGAGAAAGTCCACATACTCAAAAGAAAGAAATGAGATGGCAGGGTGGTGTATACCTCCCTTACCAGCTACTGGGAGGCTGGAGCCAAAGGATCACTTGAGCTCATGAGTTCAAGATCAACCTGGAAAACAAAGTGAAGCCATGCAACAGCTATATATATATATATGGGAGGAAAATATATAATAAATACACGTACTTATTATATATTTTATAATATATGTAATAAACATAAATAATATATTATTTTGTAAATGAAATAAAATAATTTTATTATATATTTATTATATAAGATATATAATGGAATATAAATATATATATTTATGGGAGGAAGAGTTGTCAGACTGGTTTCTCTTCAACTTACTAATTTTCTTTGAAAGAACAACAGAAATAGTCAACAAAAAGCCTGAACTTCAGTTTTGTGTAGTTGAAGCTCACACTGGCCATGTTGTCTACAAATAAAGATAGTAAACAACACTGAGGAATGAGGTATGCTGAGGGAGCCAGCCCTTTAGGTGTCCAGTGGGAGTGAGCCCCTTAGGTGCCAGTGCCCTGCAGGAGTGAGCCCCTTAGGTACCAGTGCCCTGCAGGAGTGAGCCCCTTAGGTAGAATATGTTCCCAATACAGCAATTCTAGATTGTTCTTCTCAGGATCTTTGCAAAGCCTGAGCATGCCGGATAGATAAAAAATAAAGGGTGTTGTGTTGAATAAACACATCTTCTTATTCTGTGAACAGTGTTCCCAGTCAAGGAATGCTCCCCTGGGAAATTATTTTCCCCTCTGAAATCCCATTGCCTTATACCAACATTATTTGTCAGGATCCCATATCTATTAGTGAATAAGTATTAGTATACAATACACGCAGTTTACACAGGTAAGGGTGGATATACCATTATTCCCATTAATAATAAAGACATGGAGGTTCAGAGAGGTAAATTATCTTCCCTAGCATAACACAGTCTATGAAGAAATTAGGATTTGAAATCACATATTTTTAGATTCTTGTGGCCTCTTCTTTACTATGTTGTTCTCATTGATGAGAAGATTTAGGGGCACTAGAGAGATGGCTCTGTGGTTAAGAGCACTGGCTGCTCCTCCAGAGGACCCAGATTCAGTTCTCAGCACCCACAAGACAGCTCACAATCACTTGTAATTCTAGTACTAAGGGATCTAATGTCCTCTTCTGGTCTCCCTGGGCACCAGGCCCGCATGTGAGGTATACACATACCTGCAAACCAAAACCCCATGCACATAAAATAAAAATAAAGGAAGCAATTAAAGAAGATTTGTAAAGTTGTTTTTAAGCAAGCTAGAAATAGGTGTGCAATATGAAATGCACCAAAAGTAAAGTCACAACTCAGATAGCTGAACTCATTCCTTGAGACAAACCAATCATTTCTAGGCTTCTTACTATTACTACTGTATTTCCACTATATGTTCTCTTCGCAAACAGTAGCTATAGTCAGTCGCTATGCCTAGTGGGAAAAGCTAGACCTGGCAGGTCTGTGCCTGGGGACAACTTCCAACATGTCAAGTGACTTATTTTTAACTCAAATTCTGCACTAGCATTTCCAGCATGAAAATAAATATCTATGTCTTAACCACTGCCATTTTATCTAATAATACCGGAAACAAGCTCAGCCACAAAATTCCAGCTGTCATGAGTAGCTCAAGCTTACTACTACTCAGGAATAACCTCTTTTCTGAAAAAGGCCTGCAATCAGATTGATGATGCAGCTTCTGTGGTTATCATGGGAGGTAAGAACTGCCCAAACATCCTAGTATCAAATCGCGACAGCTCTCTCATCGAGCTGTTGGTAGATTTTTTTTTTTTTTATAAACAATAATCCATTTACACCACTTTC
>CABHPQ010168417.1:0-12116 GCA_902168405.1 Peromyscus aztecus | reverse complement strand
GACTACATCTCTTGCTTTGTGGTTATAGCACCTGCATTCCATCGTTAGGGGCCATGTGCTTTCCTCTCACACTCTCCTAAATTAGAAAAGTTTAATGAGTGCTTTGTACAACTCCATCCAACAAATATTTACCATGCTTGGCTTTCTATCATCCTTTACATTTCTCCCCTTCCCTAAGGCCTAAAGCAATTAGGAAATCCATTAACTGTAATTACAAAGCTCCATTACAAGTTAATATATGCAGCAATTAATATTCACCATCTGTAACCTTCCAAATGAATATTTGTTTATTTCAATACTTCAGCTGCTACATCTAAATAATTTGACAAGAGTTTCAAAAGCAATGAATATATTTCTCTCAAGTGAGCAGTGTGTGAATTCTCAAAATATCTGAGCCTCTTTATAGAATGTATATGAATGCTTTTATTGGTGTGTGTGTGTGTGTGTGTGTGTGTGTGTGTATCTGTGTGTGAGAGAGAGAGAGAGAGAGAGAGAGAGAGAGAGAGAGAGAGAGAGAGAGAGAGAGGTTGGAAAAAGAGTTTGGGTTATTAAATTCCTGTCTACTTTTAGAAAAGTCATGAGATCATTTTTACAATAATGATTTTACTTCATCAGTGAAATCCCAGTTGGTAAGAAGAGTATTTAAGCTAAAATGACTAAGAAGAAGTCATTGTCCCCATCATTAATTAAGGAATTTAACCTTGAACTGAGTTGTAGTTAGCGTTTGTAGCCAAAGCTACTACCAGCAAACTGACTGAAGGGAAGTGTGAGTTTGGAAGTCTATACTGGCTCTCAGCTCTAAACTGGAGAACAAGCTAATAATGTAAGAAAAGACAGAGCTGTTGTGTCTCCCATGTACTTGAGGTTATAAATGTTCACAAGCAGATCTTTGTGACTGCTAGCCCTGGTGTCTTCCTCCCTGCATAGTAGCTGCTTTCTGACAGGTCCGACGGTCTCTGAACATTTCCTGTTATGGCACCAGAATCCCCATATTACAGCAAGAGATTACTGATTCTGTCTCTGTGCTTCATTCTTTTTCCCCCCTCATGGTTAAACTTGGACATCTGATTAAACGAGCCAGGTAATATGTCTGGAGTCTAGTGTCTAAAGGGGATAGGCAGGACACAGCTGAAATTTCCTTTAGCTCTCTAGGAGAAAGTAGTGTTCCACCTCTACCCATCATGTTCCTGAGCATAAGCCCTGCTTTGCTAGCATAGCCAGGCCTTAACACTGATGTTCATATGTATTAACTGACAGTACTCCCATTGTTCTATAGTCTATTCAGGCTTGAGTAAGAAGTGATGTCTACCCTGAATCTTATAGGATTTTTTCCTCACACTTAAAGGACATTTGATGATAGGAAATAATATTTTATACTTTTGGTCTCTTATTAATATACAACGTACATTCCCTACCATTTTCCTATCCCCACACAATAAGGGTAGAAACATGCTTTTGTAATGACTATCTCTTGAAGTTACTTTGAACTTTATCCATTTGAGCAAAGCAAAGGTCACTGTTAATAAGCCCAAAGATCAACTCCATTCACAGACAAGTGAAGTATCCCATTTACAGACACTTTATTGATGGGCCACAAAGGATGAGAACAACTAAGTCCTCCCATACCAAACCTTATAAAATAAATGCACTACACATGTGTCTACTGTTAATTAGCACCATTCATATGCCCAAAGCAAGATGTACTAAAATCAAGATATTCTGTAGAGAGTAGCCAGAGGGGTCTGTGGCTTATGCCACTGTGATATAAGGGGTCAAAGGGTCAAAGGAACTTTTCCCCTCCACCCATAGTTGAGATAGTGACAGAGATAAGTTAGCCACAGAAGCCTCTTCTCCCTACTTTTACACTCCATGCTGTCTGGGTCATTCACTGAATTTTAACCTCCACCATATTTATCCTTTCTCTCTATCTAAATTATATACTTTCATGACCTCAACTTATTGTGTTGGGTCCTCTTTGAAGTAGGAAACTATGACAGTCCAGTCAGACCTGAAAGAGTGATTTGTGTTCATAGGTTCTCAAAAATGCATGACATTGTGATTAAAATTTAAGAGCACACAAAGCCATACACAGAACAAAAACCCAAACTACATTGGATGATGACTGGGAAAAAAATCTGTATACAAAGAGACATTTTAACCTTACATAAATGTATGATAATACTGGAAATAGATTACTCAGATTACTACAATTTCACAAAGAAATAGAGTAAGTTCCTCAGGAGTTCTATTTATGTGGTCTGCTCTCAATAACACACAATGAACAGTAGATGCAGAAGGGTCTTCACAAAGGAACTTAATGGACCCTGGAGGTTGCTGATCGGAGTTTGTTTTAATGGCACTGTACCTTATGCATTCTGATTGATGAGGCCAGAAGAGGGTAGTTGTAACTATTTTTGGTATTTTAGTTCCATGACTTCCTTTCTCATCACAAAGAAGTAACAAACTGCAAATAGATGCCTCCACGAGATCATAATGGGTGACACATCTAAAGGGGAAACTGGTTTTGCTTGGAGAAATGTTCTCACCATTTTATTTTAAAAAAGATTATTTCACACCTTATTTCAGAGAGGGAAGGAGACGTGTTCTTTAATTACTGTAATCAAGTGTGCGGCCCATAGGAAGTGACTCAAAGGAAGAAGGTGTCGACTTCTATGAGCTGATAACATAGAAGGCGGTGACCACACAGGAAAGCTTTCGACACAGAGACACAATGTTAGTTTTATGCCAGGGCTCTAAGGCCAATGCTAAGTTATCATACTCCCTTCTATTTACCTGCCTGCAAGAAACTGCTTTCAAGGAAGGCTTGCACCACACACACACTGCGTGTATGGGATGGATTTGTGTTCTTTAGAGCATGTGGCTTAATGATCTTGGGATGAACACAATTTTTTAACTTTGAGCCTGAAATAATGTGATGGGTAATTATTCATTCACTCAACAACTTTTTACCCTGTCTACTATGTGGAAGGCCTTGATCTACAGGAAAAGATATGAACATATAATGTTTTTTATGCTGTGGGCTATTAAGGGGATGAATACGGATAACTATAAGCAAATCAAAAAGTAAGCATCTAAATAACCTAAATATGTAAATCAGATCATTATAAATCAATTAGAAAACATTAATCAAGAGGCACAAGGGACTGACAATGATGGTGAGAACTTTTATTTTATTTTGCTTAATTTTTTATTATTCTATTATTTTGTGTGTTTAGGTGTTTTGTCTTCATGGATGTCTATGTGCCATACACGTGCATTGTCTGTGGATACCACAAGAAGGCATCAGATCTCTTGGAGCTGAAGTTACAGACAGTTGTGAGCTGCCATGTGGGTGCTGGGAATCAAACCCAAGTCCTCTGCCAGAGCAGGCAGTGCTCCTAACCACTGAGCCATTGCTCTAGCCCTCGATCTTTAATGTATTTTTTTTTTCAGTCCAATCTCAGTAGGTAATGAAGGTCAGCCTTGAACTCAGGGTCATGCTGCTACAACCTCTTGAACACTGGGATTACAGTCATGAGTCATCATTTAGGAATTCTCTCTCTCTCTCTCTCTCTCTCTCTCTCTCTCTCTGTGTGTGTGTGTGTGTGTGTGTGTGTGTGTGTGTGTGTGTGTGACATGCATGTGAAATGTGAAATCCAGAGGGCAGCCTCAAGTATTGCTCCTCAGAAATCACAAACCTTATTTTTTTTTTTTTTTTAGATTAGGACTCCGACTGACCTGGACCTTGACAAGTAGTCTAGGTTGGATAGCCTCAGGGATTCTCCTGTCCATACCTCCTTAGTACTAAAATTACAAGTACCTGCCACCACACCCAACTGTGGTGGTATTGTGTTCCCCAAAATATTGTGTACCTTAATAAACTTATCTGGGGTCAGAGAACAGGACAGCCACAATATTAAACATGAGGATAGGCAGTGGTAGCACACGCCACAATATTAAACATGAGGATAGGCAGTGGTAGCACACGCCCTTAATCCTAGCATTCCAGAGACAGAAATCCCTCTGGATCTCTGTGAGTTCAAGGCCACATTGGAAATGGCCAGGCGTGGTGACACACCCCTTTAATCCCAGGGAGTGGTGGTAGAAAGGAGAAAGGTATATAAGGCGTGAGGACCAGAAACCGAGACATTTGCCCTGGAGAGGCATTTGCCCTGGAGAGGCATTTGCCCTGGAGAGGCATTTGGCCTGGAGAAGCATTTGGCCTGGAGAAGCATTTGGGCTGGTTAAGCATTCAGGCTTCTAGCAGCAGTTCAGCTGAGAGTCATTTGGATATGAGGACATAGAGGCTTCCAGTCTGAGGAAGCAAGACCAGCTGAGAAGTTTGCCAGGTGAGGTTAGCTGTGGCTCGTTCTGTCTCTCTGATCTTCCAGTGTTCACCCCAATACCTGGCTGAGGTTTGATTTTATTAATAAGAACTGTTAAGATTCATGCTACACCAAACTTTTTTTTTTTATA
Source organism: Peromyscus aztecus (assembly GCA_902168405.1). Classification (NCBI taxonomy): domain Eukaryota; kingdom Metazoa; phylum Chordata; class Mammalia; order Rodentia; family Cricetidae; genus Peromyscus; species Peromyscus aztecus. Next base: position 7,640 of record CABHPQ010168417.1, on the reverse strand, counting down.
TATATAGAAGTCCTGGGAACTGAAATCAGGTCCTCAAACTTATGTGGCAAGCACTTTCTCAATAACTAGTTCCCAGCCTGCAATTTTATTTTAAATTAATATTCAGAGACATTGTTCTAAGGATGAGTAAATAAGAGTCAACTTTTCTAGATAGAGGTTTCCATCCTAACAATATCTTCTTTCTGGCTGGAGACATTACTCACAAGTTGAAAGCATATACTGCTCTTGAAGAGGACACAAGAGTGTGGTTCTCAGCACCCATTCTGAGTGTTCAAAACTGCCTGTAAACTCCTGCTCCAGGAGATCCAACATCTTCCTCTGTTCTCTCATGGAACCTACCTTTACGTGCACATGCTGCAAACATACAGAATAAAAGAAAAATGCAAAACAAACATCCCACACTTTTAAAGCAGATCATCTTTTAAGGAAAGGCCAGTTGTTCAGATGCAGAGAGGGAATGGTAGATGAAGGAAAGACATCATGAAACACCAGGTCATGTGTTTTAGCTGACCTTGATGAGACTTCTGTATTTCATTCCAAAGGTTTGTAGCCAGTGTCATGTGCGTGTCTTAACTACACGACGTGCTTCTCCTCCTTTGCCACATTGCCATTTGTATGGCCCATGGCTCAGATGATGAAGTGGACACTCCATCATTGTACCTGGAAATTGGGTAGGAATACTTTTTCTTATATACGAAGCTACAGGCTGGGTTCAGTCTCTTGTTATACACTAGTCTGACCAAGTTCAAGTTGTCTCCAGCCTTTGTTGTGGGATCCTTGCTTTCTTTGTTGACAGTGGCAGAGCAATACCTTAAGTAATTAGAACAAGTCCTGAAATATAAAAAGACAACATCTGTTCAAGAAATCCGACTTATTCTGAGTTTCTTGATTCATGTGGTCCAAACTCAGGGATGAAAGTGGTATAGTCAAGGGTAGAATTGAGGAGTTTTTCACCCATAAAATAGAAGTAAGGCCAACTGGGACTTCAAGGACTTTGATTCCATGTCTGAAGGTGCACCTAGTCATGCCGGGTTTCTGAGTACTTGCTGGTCAATTTTTGTTTATGTATTTCTTGAGGGAAATACTATTCTGATATAAATAGGGAAACTACGGTAAGGTATGTTGGCCTTAGGACCCAGCAATATCAAGTCTCACTCTCTGTTTTTAAATCTAGTTTTTATTTATTCTTTTCTCTTACATTTCTGCTGCAGTTTCCCTGCTACCTCTCTTCTCCCCCAGATCCACTCCTCCTCTGTTTCCCTTAAAAAAGATGAGGCTTCCCAGGGTTATCAGCCAAGCATGGCATAACAAATTACCATAGAGTAGGCACAAACCCTCATATCAAGGCTCGATAAAAGAACCCAGTAGGAGGAAGGAGTCACTCTCTTTTAGATCTATAGTTTCACATTTTTCCTGTTAAGAATGAGGGGAATTATAATGAAGGTGCCAGAAGACCCATTTCCCCATTTTTATTTCTTGAGAGTAGTATTAATTTTGTAAATACAAGTTATATAATGCGTAGTTAATGATGATTTTGTTTGTTTGTTTGTTAAGACAGGGTCTCTCTACATTGCCCTCCACCTCACAATTTAGTCCTGTCTGTCCTCATATTTGCAATGTTCTTTCTGCCCAAGGTTTCTGAGTGCCAGGATTACAGCTGTGCACTCCCACACCAGGCTTTATAATGATTAATGATTCTAGAGACATTTAGCAGTTCTGGTGACTGAAAACTAAAAGATACATCTCAAAAGTATCTAGCATTTAGAATCTGATCAAAGTTTAAACCTCAGCTTTCCACATGTGATTCTTCAACTAATTAAGTTCAGCAAGTCTCAATTTTCTAATCTGTAAATGGGTATAATAACTCCTACCATTATATTGAAAGGTATATATTATTATGTGAAGTAATGTTCTTAGAGTATTATACATAGGAAAGCCTGCAGAAGTAGGGTATTATTAACAATAACCATTATGGTGATACTTTATTTGTGCTGAAATGTGATTTTATTTGTATGTTAATAAATAAAGTTGCCTGGGGGTCAGAGCTAATAACAAGCCATTTAGCAGAAGTCTGGCAGAGGTAACACATGCCCTTACTCCAATCACATGGCAGGCAGAGTCTCTGTGTGTTCAAGGACACAGCCAGCATGGAGACACACGCCTTTAATCTCAATACCAAGCATAGGGACCTGGAGGTCTGTATAGACAGGCAGTGATGAGGAAGTCATGTGGTTGGATTTAGAATCAATGAGAAGGCAGAACAGAAAGTCAATAAAAAATACAGACACACAGGAAGTAGGTCTCTTTTCTCAGGGGAAGGACGGCAGTGGCCGGTAAGCTAAGGGCTATTCTCTAGTGCTCTGACCTCTGGGGCTTTTAACTCTTCATTTGGCCCTGTGTTACTTATTTAATAAGAACGTTCAGAATTACATCTACAAATCGTCATTTATGCCATTGACACATGTCGTGTATGTATAGTGACTTCTTGCAGCCTGTCATTATCCAAGTTGGTGATTAAAAGAATAATTTTAAAACCTCAAGAAAGTTTTGATCAGTCTATCATATTTTTTCTCCTTTTCTTCCTGACATCAATTATGGACTCCTTAACATTAGCCTAATTATATAATTAGAAAGCAGTCCCAGGCTTAAAAGAAGATATTGAATTGAATTAAATACCAAATTAGCATTAAAATTTATTTGCTTTAAGAGTTAGTCACCACTTCTTCTACAGTCATTGTAAATAAATTTTGAATTATATAAATGGATATTAGATTAATATTAATGACTGGTTCAATAATTTGAGCTTCTGGAAATTAAGTTCAACAGAGTTCTGGGCAATAATTGTGTGTGTGTGTGTGTGTGTGTGTGTGTGTGTGTCTGCATATTTGAAAGAGAAGCATATGTCAGTAATTACTACCTACCATTTGACAATGAAAAGAATAATCTATACATTTTTTACAACTATCTATTAATATATATAGTGATAAGTGATACAGGCAGGGGTAGATATGTGGAGACAGGCTATGGTTCAAAAATGCAAACTGTTGCTTGCTGTTTTGTTCCCAGTCTGTGTTGTACAACAATTGACATGAATCACTGCTGCTCTCCACTGGGTAAAAATGAGGTTGAGGACAGGAAAAAGAGAGGTAAAGATTTCTGTCTAATGAGGAATTATCCCATAATGTGGAGGACCTTGAATGACATCAGGGGAGGACTCAATTTAGTAGATTTTCTGTGAAATACATTGGTTTTCTTTTTGTAATTCCTCTTATTGGTTTATTTTTGAAGAGATTGGTGTACTGAGAAAACATACAATTTTAAAAAAGTTTCGAAACTAACTTATTTTTATTGAACAAACAAAATTTCTATAACTTATTCAACAAATATGCTCACTGAGTACAGCTGAGAGATGGGTTGGCTATTAGAGTGATAATCATACACAAGCTTAACATCTATGGGCTCCTCTTTTCTTTTTGTTTAAGTTGTAATAACTGAAAGTAATTAAGGACATTAAAATTAACTTAAAATTAATTGTGTGTAGCCACTTTGAGATTCTACACAAACCAAAAATTTTAGATTATTATATTTTAGTTTTAGAGATGGCTCAGAGGTTAAGAGCACTACTATTCTTCTGTCATAAAATACATCTTAACTACAGCTTCCCCTCCCCCACTCCTCTAAGTCCCTCCTTCCCTACTTCCCCTCTCCTCAGATCCACTGCTCCTCCATTTCCCTTAGGAAAGAGCAGGCCTCCCAAGGATATCAATAGAATAGAAATAACATAAAGATGCTGTAAGACTAGGCACAAACCCTCCTATTAAGGCTGGACAAGGCAACCCAGTGGGAAGAAAAGGGTCCCAAGAGCAGGCAAGAGAGTCAGAGATACCCCTACTCTCACTGTTAGGAGCTTTTTTTTTTTTTTAAACGATTCATTTCCTCTAGCAGAAAGAACTGATGGTTCACCCACTAGACAAGGAAGAAGAATTAAGTTGAGTCATTTCTACATATTTATTAAAAAAACAGAGTTAAGTTAGAAAATCTAGTAAGAAATTCAAACAACATCCACAATAATAATAACAGTAAAATGAAATGAGGAATCTTCTACATGATTCAGAGAAATAATTTATGTTGTAGATAATGTGATTATCCATGGAGAATCTTCTTGTAAATAAAGGGAACAGAGAAGGAATAGAAGGCTTCCACTTAATGGTGACTATCCACAAAAAGAAAGTAGAGACAGAGAGAATAATTACCTCCTTGTTTACTGATGAAAATGGTTGTTTTTTATAATTGTTAAGAGAAAACAACACAGAAAGCATCCCCTTATAAAATCCCAGATTGTTAATAAATTAACTGTATAATCATATGTACTCTGTTACTAGTTGTGAATGTTATGCTTTTTATCTTCAGCAATTTGGTATGGTTATATTACCAAAGTAAATAAAAACAAGGTTGGCTTACATGCTCATTTTGTTAGCCATACTCTAATGAACCCCCCCCCCCAAAAAAAACCAAGAGTATCTGTCACACTTTCTATTTTTAATTTGTACCTAGCACTTCATCTCACTCATCATCATTCATGACAGCCCTGTTTACTCACCTCACCTCAGGCAAGTCTGTTTGCTTTTCTCATTTGTGGAAACCTTTCCCATCTGTTCTCAACACTATAATAGCCTTCCATGGTGTTCAGGAGTACTAGGGTGGGGTAAGTGTGGGGATGATGGCTTAGCAAAAACTCAAAAAAAAAAATAACCAAGTTAACTATGCCAATTGAAATTCAAGTTAATTAAGGGAAAATCTTCATGTTAGTAAAAGCATTTATACATACTCTATAAAATGCAACATAAATTACCTAAAATTCATTTGCTGTTATACTCACAATGGACATATTAAGTCCCTTTCTATTTGTAGAGTTGATTTGTAACTTTTCAAATTTCTGTCTAATGTACAAGTGAGATCAGTTTGGAGAAAGAACCACTATGATCATTTTACATAAAAAAGAAGCAAACTAAATTAAAACATCTCATCAAAGAGGTTCTATAAGTAGCCATCAAAGACCATGGGTATCATTACTCATTAGGGAATGGAAGTTGAAGCTATCTCACCAGGAAAGTGACAAAGCCAAAGCAGAATATCATGGCAGAGGGTAGAGAAATGAGAGCTCCATTACTTTGCTGATGAGAATGTCACATGGTAAAGCCATGGTAGGAAATGATTGGTAGGTAAAGGTAGGTGTAGCATAGGACTTAGAATTCTCAATTATAGTCTTTCATCCAAGATAAATAAAACAGGTGCCCACACAAAAGCTTTAATAAGTGTGTTCATAGCTGCATCACTTATAAAAACCAAAGAGTGAAAAATCTCATCAAGTAAATAATAAACAAAGCATTATGCTTCCATGAAATCTAGTTAAACAGTAATAACATAAAACACTATGCAGTTAGTTGCATCCATTGTAACTTAAATGCTCTGCTAAATTAATAAGCCAGTTGCCAAAGATTGTGTGTAGTATGATCTGGCTTCTGTGCAATACTCCAAACATGCAAAACTCTGGAGAGAGAAAACAGCCAAAGACTGTGAGAGGCCTTATTACCATTATCAAAACTCTATAGCTGTGTAATTATGGCAGACATACAGCTGTACATTAAAAACTCACTGAATTACATACAAAGTTCATTTGAATACTGCAGAGGGTGCTGCATGCAGATTCTCTGGTAGGGTTTCATCATGGAACACCTTTGTCTAGGAAAGACACATGGAAAGTGCTCATTGGTTCTGGGTCTATATGGATGCCAGCTGCTCTCACTATAAAAGATTAATTACCAATAAAAGCAGGAATATGCCATTCCTGAAGTGTGGGTTTTGTTTCCTTTTCCTTTCCAAAGGACAACAAAAAATTCATGTTAACCTCGTGTTTTATACACGTCAGGTGTTCAAAACAGGGTGCAGAAGGATGAAGGGAACTTGAAAAGATTTGACTTCAGCTTTCTGTAATCAGGTGTGGGCAGAGGGAAACAAGACCCCAGGGAATAAACAATACCAAGGCCAGATGAGCAAAGTTGCCCTGTGTAGCAGGGTACATTTTTAATTCCAGCACTAGGGAGACAGAGATAAGAACTGGTCTCTAGAACTCACTAGGGAGTCAGTCTAGTCACTCAATGAGCTCAAGGACAGTGAGAAATCCTGTCTCCCAAAATAAGCTGGACAGTGAAGAAGAAAGATCCCTGATATACTTTGAACCCCATATTCCCCCCTCACCTACACACACATGCAAGCACACATAAAAATGTACATACAACACTCACACAGACACACAGACACATATACACACAGACACACAGACACTCACACACACACACACACACACACACACACACACACACAGAGAAAGAGAGAGAGAGAGAGAGAGAGAGAGAGAGAGAGAGAGAGAGAGAGAGAAAGCACATGATATCAGACAGTAGAATGGGTATTTCATAAATGTATATAGAGTTATTGTGGTGGACCAGTTATATCAAAATTGTTCCTAAAAATAAATGACAATACAGCTTCCCAATTGAACTACTCCAGTTCTGCTTAGTGTAATGCTGGACTTTGTTAGAAGCTTAGGACCACCTGATCCATTCCAGATCATCTGAAGCAGAATCTGAATATTTAGTATTTTTTTCTGTGTAACTCAAATGCACATCAAAGTTGAGTCTCTGTAGAATTGGATGCCTCAGGTGTGATGTTCTACAAAGATACTTTTTTTTTTTTTAAAGGGGTTGGTTAATAGCTCTTGGCATTTTGTTTCTGTTTTTTATTCATTTATTTTAATTGACAGATAAAATTTCATATACTTACTGTGTATGTTATTTTGAAAATGCAAAATTGAGCTTATTAACGTATGTATGACCTGGTATTGGAGAGATGTCTCTTTGTGGTTCAGAGCAATGGCTGCTATTGCAGAGGATCCAAATTTGATTCCCAATACCCACATCCCTCTGTTACTCTAGTTCCAAGGCATCTAAGACATTTCTTCTCCTTTATTGTTTTTAGAATGTATATATAATTTTATTTTTTATTAAGTTTTTTTTGGTTCATTTTACATACTAACCACAGACCCCCCTCTCATCCCTTCTCCTGTTCCCTCCCAGCCTCCCCCCCACAACCTCCACCATCCCCTCCTCCAAAAAGGTAAGGCCTCCCAAGGGGAGTCAGCAAAGCCGGTACAGGTACATTCAGTTGAGGCACGTCCAAGCCTCTCCCCCTGTTCAAGGTGTCCCATTATAAGACATCCTTCTTAACTTTGCTCATACCAGAGACATATATGGAACCATCATCCAAAATAAAACACCCAGATACATAAAATTTAAAAATTAAGAAAAAATGTTTTCATGATCTCATATACTTGTCATTTTAGAGGGTAAGAACATTTAATGCCCTCTTCTAACAGTATTGAAGAAAGTAGTGTCTTAACTATAGTTACTGAGAAATTTTGTGTCCTTGCCAAAGGTCCTCTCAATTTCTGTTTCCCCAGACTCTTGTCAACAGGGTATAGTTTCAACAGAGCTGCATAGAATTCTGAGATCAAACTGTTCATAGAAGGGGCTTGTGAGATGGCTCAGTATCTAAAGCACTTGGCACACAAGCATGAGGACCAG
>CABHPQ010168416.1:42403-53511 GCA_902168405.1 Peromyscus aztecus | reverse complement strand
CACAGAAGAAACTGCCAAACATTCTACAGGACACAAAAAGAAAAAAATTGACTGAGAGACTAGTGCTATGGGCTGAATATGGATACCCCAATGTTACAGAGGAACTTTGGATGAATGTACAGGCAGGCAGCTGTCTCTGTCATTCTAGACTTTTGGAAGTTGCTTACAATACTCTTTCTATTTAACTTAGGTGATATTATATTATTCTGGGGTCTTTGATGTAGTTGAAGACTAGATATTTATAACTATGGTTTTCCTTGGTCATGATAAAAGATAAATTAGATATGAAACTTTAGACTTACAAATATAGGATAAATAGGATATCTTCTTTAATTTTGCCAAATACAAATAGACTAGATTTTTTTTTTTTTTTTGGTTTTTCAAGACAGGGTTTCTTTGTGTAGCTTTGCACCTTTTCCTGGAGCTCACTTGGTAGCCCAGGCTGGCCTCGAACTCACAGAGATCCGCCTGCCTCTGCCTCCAGAGTGCTGGGATTAAAGGCGTGTGCCACCAACGCCCGGCTAGACTAGATATTATAACTGTAATTCTTGTTTGATAACTATTTTGTTATATGTAGCAGGGTCCTTGCTGTTGTTCCCTTTGGGGGTGGGGGCCAAGTAGGCACAGAGTCAAACCACACAGACTCCGGGAGAATGTCGAAACAACAAGCTCACTTTATTCAGGAAGAGGCAAGCCTTATATACACTCCACCCCACCCTGGGGGGAGGTCTGATGAATATGCATCAGCTGGTGTGACATGGCTGCCTCTCATTGGTCCAGGTCATCTCCAGATCATGTTTCAGCTACTGTTGCTAAGACCATCAGGCAGACCCAGGCTGGCTCTCACAAAGTATGTTTTTTACTTGTTTGGGTTGTCTGTTTGACCTTCAAGCCCGTTAGGGATGAGTCATCCCACAGTTATATATAATTTTACTATGTTAAAGTTAAAACTTTCCTTTTTAGCCCCCAACTGGATCAGGCCCTCTGAATAGGTGAGACAGTTAATTGGCTTGATCTGTTTGGGAAGCATCCAGGCAGTGGGACCGGATCCTGTGCTCAGTGCATGAATTGGCTGTTTGAAACCTGGGGCTTAGCAGAGAAGCTTGGCTCAGCCTGGGAGGAGGGGACTAGACCTGCCTGGACTGAGTCCACCAGGTTGATCTCAATCCTCAGGGGAGTCTTTGCCCTGGAAGAGATGGGAATGGGAGGTGGGCTAGGGGGAAGGGGAGTGTGGTGGGAGGGGGGAGAACAAGGGAATCTGTGGCTGATATGTAAAATTAAATTATATTGTAAAATAAAATAAAATAAAATAAAAAACTTTCCTTTTTAATTAAACGGAAAAGGGAAAATGCTTTTGAACACTTGTTTAATAAAACACTGATTGGCCAGTAGCCAGGCAGGAAGTATAGGCGGGATAAGCAGACAAGGAGAATTCTGGGAAGAGGAAGGCTGAGTCAGGAGATGCCAGCCCACTGTCCAGGGAGCAGCATGTAATGGCACACAGGTAAAGCCATGGAACACATGGCGACATATAGGTTAACAGAAATGGGCTGAGTTTAGGTGTAAGAGTTAGTCAGTAGTTAGCCTAAGCTAATGGCCAAGCAGTTTTAATTAACGTAAGTTTCTGAGTGATTATTTTATAAGTGGCTGCAGGGTCCGTGGGGCTGGGCAGGACCAGAGAAAACTTCAGCTGCAGTTTGTTTATGACAGGGGCCTCCAAATCATGACATAAAAATTCCCCACCTGGTTTCCACTCTTAATATCTCATAATGAGTGTTTAAATTTCTCATGAGTTTCAAAAGTGGTGGAACAAATTGAAACCTTTGGATAACTCCAAAGCTATCGTCCAGTAAGAGAAAAATGCTAATTGAATGGAAAGAAAAGGATATTTCATAATGGCACCCCAATGCCAGAATCCCCTGTCACTATGCACTAATGAGTATCTGCCTTTCTTAAGTACTATAAATATTTTTTGTTTGTTTTTCAAGACAGAGTCTCTCTGTGTAGCCCCTGCCTATTCTGGAAATTGCTTTGTAGACCAGGCTGGCCTTGAACTCACAGAGATCTGCCTGCCTCTTCTTCCTGAGTTCTGTAACTAAAGGGGTATGCCACCATGCTGGGCAATAAATATTAAAAATAATTTTAATGTCAGAATTATCTTTCATTATTATTAGGCTACCAAAGCCATTACTGAAAAGTCATACGTTTCTAGACATAGTCAGTATCACCCCAGACCCTAAAACTGAACTTTTCTTTATAAGATAATATTTCTTAACATCCCACTGATCTCAATTAGTATTGGTCATATGCAAATAGGTGTGAAGCCATCCAATTGGCTATTGACAACCTCCTAACTGCCCTATCCCCCCAAAAATTGACCCCCTCCCTCAGCAGCCATCAAATGACAATAGCTCCTCAGATAGGGGTGGTGAGATTTTCTATTGGGAATTTGTGTGTCCCTTTTATTGGCATAAGTTCTAGTCCAAATGGGTTTTAATTACTTGAAACTTTGTAAGTCTGAGGTCTGTCTAGATGATACCACAGGAATCACTCACTGTGTACCCATGTTCAATCTTGTATTATGCTGCTCTCCACAGTACTCACTGCAGTTAATATATTGTCCTCTTGTTCTGCACCAAGCACATTCCTAGTGACCTGTTTGGCTGATGTTCTTTAATTCTCAAAAACCTTATAAGGTATCATCTATTTTATAATAAAAAACTGTACTTTTAAAAATTCTGATATTGCCAGTGTCCTACAAAAGCTGATGACCCCAAGCACGTGCCACAGACATTTGCTGAGCTCAGAAACTTAATTTCTCATCACATTTTATTACCTAAGTAGCATCAAGGCAAATGCTTGCCTGCATCTTTCTCCACTACATCTGGGATTGCTTGTACCAGAAATGGCACAGAGTGAGTAGAATCGCCAATTAGTAGTTCTTGGATGAGTGAATAATGTTGAAAAATAAATCTCCTGAGTGACCTTTCAAAATTGACTTTGAAATGTGCTTTTCAGTAAAAGCATAGATAGGTTGATGAACCTCCAGCTAATCAATAATTTGGTACTTACTTATAATTTTGTACTTAAATATATATATATATATATATATATATATATATATATACACATATCAAGCTGGGCAATGATGTGTTAAGAATGCATTTGGATGCAGAGATCCACAGCCATACACCAGGCTGAGCTCTAGGAGTCCAGTTGAAGAGAGAGAAGAGGGGTTCTATGAGCAAGGGGCATCATGATTATGATGGGGAAACCTACAGAGACAACCAAACTAAACTAGTGGGAACTCATGAAATTCAGACCAACACCTGGGGAGGCTCCCTGGGACTGAACTAGGCCTTCTGCATAATCAATAAAGTTGTGTAGTTTGATATGCTTAAGGGGCCCCCTAGCAGTAGGATCAGGATCCATCCCTGGTGCAAGAGGTGGCTTTTTAGAGCCCACTACCTATGGTGGTACACCTCGCACATCCTTGATGCAGGGAGAGGGGCTTGAATCTTCCTCTACTGAATGTACCAGGCTTTGCTGACTTACCACCTTATAGGAGGGAATGGGGGTGGGGATGGGGAAGGCTGAATGGGTGGGAGGAGGGAAGAAGGATCTGTGATTGGTATGTAAAATGAACAAAAGATTTCTTATTAAAAAAAAGAATGCATCTGGAAAGATAAGACATCCAAGAATAACCAGCACACTTCTTCAAAACTTTCTCTAATCTATGACTAAAGAGTTCTAATTTGAATACATTCCCTTTGGCTCAGATGATTTGTTTCTCAAAGCTATCAGGTTTTGAAGTTCCTAAATGTCTGTAATGAGCTCCTACACAGAGACCACCTAAGTCTAGTAATAGAGGCAATGCCAGTGCTACCACACTTGCTGGTAGCTATGATAGTTAATCTGATACTCAACTTGATAATTTTAGAATCACAAAAGAGACACACCTCTGGACATGTCTGTGAGGGATTATCTAGGTTAGGTTAACTAAATTGTGAAGACCCTCCCTAAATATGGGTGGGACCATTCCATGGCCTGAGGTCCTGGATTTCATCAAAAGAAGGAAGCAAGCAGAGTAATAGCACTCATCTCTTTGCTTCCTGACTGAAGATGCAATGTGACCAGCTGCCTCATCTTTAAACTATGGACAAATATTACTCCTCTCTTTTTTTTAGTTGCTTTGCTCAGGTACCTTGTGACAGAAACAGAGAAAGCATAACTGATGTGATAACATTGGTCCTTGTGAAATATACTATCCTTATGGGTGAATAGCTTCAATTTATTCCTTTAGCTCTACTGTCAGTGATGTCCAAGTAAGCTTCCCATAAATGGTACAGGATGGTCTCCTCCCCATTAAGTAGTACTTAGACTTTTTCATAAATATCACCCCATCTTGAGTTGCTTCCATATATTCTGCTCACACCTTTTAAAGTTGTCCCTTTAGTAAACTTTGCTCAAAGACTGAATTTGAGTTGTATGCATCTGTTTCAGTCTGGACCCTGCCTGCCTGACAGATCAACACTCATGATGTATGTTTCACCGAAAAAAAAAAAAAAAGTCAAAAGAAATAGCTGTCCACGGGAAATAAAATAAAATAAAATAAAAAAATAAAAGACTTTTAGAGGATTGACAGATCACTTTTTATGAAGCTGTAAATTAAGGACTAAAGTCACAACAGCTGTTAAATCCTAGGTAGGACTTCATGAGTATAGTGGCGCTGTGTGTAAACCAGAAACGACATTCTGAATTATTGTTATTTCCTAGTCCTGGAATGTTGTCTATATCCTGTCTTGCTTTCTGAAATGGGTGAGGGGCAGGTAGAGGGGGTGTCATTACAATTGTGTAGTAAATGGATTAATCCTGGATTATGTCAAAACAATCCACAATCTCCTAAGCATACTTAATAGAAATTGCATGTCACTCACTACACAGCAGGGGTACCTTAAGAATCCTCATAGGAGTTATCTCTAGAAAGGTTGTGAGCAAAAGGTGAAAGCTTACCATTCATAGCCTAAAGAGGAACAAGTTGGAATGTGTGGGAAATGCAGTTTAGTAGAGCAAAATATACAGGAACAAGGGGATCACTCTAGTAAATCACCAAGAAGTGGAGGAAATGCTATAAAAATGATAACCAAGTCCAAGGATATTCACTGTCCCCTAGAGTGCCAATTTTATGTTTTGCTCTGCAAATTCAGCAGCTCATACTAGATTCTTTGACATGTTTGTAATTATATCTTTATTGCACAATTCCTACAGTTTACATTAAGCCAGATGTTTTCTCTATCCGAAGATGCAGCCATCTTTCACCTCCTTCCTACAAGACTCGGTATAATGTAGCCAGGTTAGCAAGAAAACATTTGCTCCTTCACCTCTGCCCCCATGCTCAAGAAGAGCTGAATATTCATCAATTTGTTACTTTCATGTCTTAATTAAAATCAATTATGTATAGAGAAGTTTTAAAGAATATTCATTTATACAACACATGTGTAATCTTTGAACAGTATGTGAATTGGTTACAATTTTGTCATGGGAGGACGAAACTCAGGAGTCATTTTGTTCGGTAAAAAGACAACTAAAAGATTACAATCTGTGCTGATAACCAGCCATGCACTACACCTCTCCAAAGGATACTATAAAGCATTTTAATGGCTTAAGCTTCTTTTAAAACATTAAAACATGTCATCATCAAGGAAATTGAAAACACACCCACAGACTGGTTGATGTTAGAAAGCTGAGTGTACTGTTCTAGGTTCCTTAGAGAACCATGTTTTCTAATGGCATTATAATCATAGTCATGATGGAAAATATGCTAATTCTATTTACCTGCACCATATCTTACTTCTTAAGTTATGATACTTTCAATTGCAACATACCTTTAAAAATATTTTATTGATATTCTACAAAGCTCCTGTCCTAATTTTATCTCAAATACGTGATGCCACTTCAGCTTAGTGAGTTCACTAGTGGCATTAAGCCAGAAAAAAGCAGAGAAAAAACTTCAAAGCTCATCTTCAGACCTCTGATTTCCATCATGTACCTTCTTTTCCCTCATTCAGAAATGAACATCTTACTGAACTCCATTTCTGAGTAGTCATCAGGACAGACACAAGTCCAGCACAGTTAACAGAAAGGAATAGCATTCTAAGTTTCCAAAGGCTAAAAGATAAGTTGTTTAAGAGGAGTATAATATAAGACTATCATTTAACACTTTTCTCCACACCTAAGTGTAAATCTGTTCTTGGAAATAAAATATTAGCACTGCACTTTAAACATATAGGGAGATAACCAAATAAGAACTTGGAATATGAGACCCAAAAGAACAGTGTCCACTGTTTCAAAAGTTCAATTGGTCTCTTAGCTACTAACTTCACCAAGCTTAAACACCTTCTATAGAGATAGATGACCCACCCATTAATCATCTGCTATTAGTTTCACTTGTCATTATGACTCCTTTGTGTAAAATTAATTCTTAAACTGCATCTTCCCTTCTAATTCTTTCTATCAAGTGTGTAAGTAGATAGTTTTATCTGTCTATTGGTCACTAGAGTATGATGGTATACTGTGATCTCTGAGTCTCAGGTAAACCCAGGAATATCAACACTATAAGACACTTTAATCAAGCTGCCACAGAAAAGTAGCTTAGTTACTAGGAGAAGACAGATAAGAAGGACTAGTTTTAGGATACAAAGAACATGATTATTTTATTTACATTGGATTTTTATTATAAATTTTATTAAATCTGTCCTTTAACAATTTCATACATGTATACAATCTCTTCTGGTTACTCTCAGTCCCCTACCCCCAACCTTTTTCTATCTTTCTCCTTTCCTTGTCAATAAATCTACCTTCCATACAAGTCTCCTTTTCATATTCATGTCTTTTTGTTGTATTTTGTGGACCAGTAAATTTAACCAGGACTGTCTGTATGAACATGGTTTTTAAATTATCCACTGTAGCCTGATGAGCTCATCCATATGTACTCAACTAAAGACAACCGCTCTTCCAGGTTCTACTAGAAGCCAGTTCATTAGGGAGAGGTAGGGCCTTGTGTGCCTTACTCAAATCCATGACTGATTAATGACAGGTCCAGTGGAGGCAACTGTAGCTGCTAGGAAGTCGTGATTACAATGGTTATGACATGCCGAAAACACTTAACACCAAACACATTAAAATCAATGATATAGCCAGGCAGTGGTGGCACACGCCTTTAATCCCAGCACTCGGGAGGCAGAGCCAGGTGGATCTCTGTGAGTTCGAGGCCAGCCTGGGCTACCAAGTGAGTTCCAGTAAAGGCGCAAAGCTACACAGAGAAACCCTGTCTCAAAAAACCAAAAAAACCCAAAAAAACAAAAAAAAAACAATGATATATGGGGCTGTGTACTCTCTCCATTTCTATTCAATATAGTGTTCAAAGTCTTAGCTAGAATGATAAGACCAGATAAGAAAACAAAGGGGATTTATATAGAAAAAGAAGTCAAAGAATCCCTCTTCACAGATGAAATGATATTATATACAAAATACCTTTAAATGTTCACTAGAAAACTCCTGGAACTTCTTAACACTTTCAAGAAAGTGGAAGGACACACTATTAGCATACAAAATAGGTAGCCTCTCCATACGCCAATCACAAATGAAGAAGGAAATCAGAGCAAAATTTCCACTCACAATAGCCTCAAAAAATATCTTGGTATGTATCTAACCAAGGATATGAACAACCTCTATATCATTCTACATAGGGTTAGGGAAAAAATATCTTAAAATTTATGTAGAAATATGACTTGATGAAGATCTTAATTTTGGTTTTGGTTTAAAGTAGTGTTTTCTCCTCCTTTTTTATTTTGAAAATGTACAATTAAAAAAAAAGGAAATAAAAACAGGGAAAAATTGTGTAGAAATACAAAAGATTCCACCTAGACAAAGAAATTCCGAGCTGAAAGGAAAGTGATGAGGGCATTGTCATACAGGATCTCAAGTTATACTTTAGAGTAATTATAAAAACAGCATGGTACCAGCACACACACACACACACACACACACACACACACACACACACCAATTAATGGAATAGAAAAAAAAGAGTATCAGACTTAAATCCATGCAATTAAGACACCAGTGTTTTTACAAAGGTGCCCAAAATATACACTGGATAAAAGTCAGGATCTTTAAAAGGTAATAATGGAAAAACTGGATGTCTATATATAGAAGAAAGAAATTAAATCTTTATCTTATACCTCGCATGAAAATCAGCTGCAAATGGATCAAAGACCTCAAGTAAAAGCTCAAAGACCTCTGAAGTTGGTTAAGAGAGAGAGAGAGAGAGAGAGAGAGAGAGAGAGAGAGAGAGAATGGAGTACACTGCAAGGTACCTATATAGCCAAGGACCTTCTAAATAGGACTTTGACTGCTCAGAAAATTAGGGTATCAATTGACAAATGGGACCTCATGAAACTAAAATGGGTCTGTACAGGAAAGAAAATAGTCAATTAAGAGAAGAGGCATCCTACAGACTGGGACAAAATGTTTGCCAGCTACCTATCCAACACAGGAAGTATATCTAGGCTAAATAAAGAAGAAAATCCTACATAACATCAAGAAAAAATAATTGAACAACCAGGTACAACTCTTAGCAGAGAGTTCTCAAAAGAACTACAAATGGCTTAGTAGACATTTAAAGAAGTGTTTGACATCTTGGCTATTAGCAAAATGAGAAACAAAGCTACTTTGAGATGTTTTCTCACCACAGTCAGTTCTGAATCCATGCAACTAAAGTGGTTCCAATAGAGTCTACTGTATGAATGCACTGAATAAAATATTAACAATTAGGAAAACTTTCCATGTTCCATGTTAATAAATTAAAATATACTATCTACATGACGGCATTTCAGCCAATTGAATCTCCAGGTTCAATACATTCCACATGTCCCCAAGCTACATGTAGTTTCTTACCATTGTGTAGATCCTCATTATCTCTCGAGCACTGGTTGTTGAGCTTTGTCTAACTTGTGATGTACCTATGTTTTGTGTACTTAGATCAATGCAATGGTTTTGATAAGCTTTGAGTGTGACCCTTTAAAGGTTCATGTTGTGGCAACCTAATCTTCTGGTGGCAATGTTGAGAAGTGACGGAACCTTTAAAAACAGGATAGGTGGTGTGCTGACTAGTTTTATGTTAACTTGACATAAGCTAGAGCTACCTGAGAAGAAGCAATCTCAATTGAGAAAATGCCTCCATATTCTCAATTTCTCCAGCTGTGGGGCATTTTCTTAATTAGTGATTGATGGTGGAGGGTCCAGCCCATTGTGAGTGATGCCATCCCTGGACTTGTTGTCCTAGGGTCTATAAGAAGGTAAGCTGAAAAAGCCATGATAAGCAAACCAGTAAGGAGCACCCCTCCATGGCCTCTGCATCAGCTCCTGTCTCCAGGTTACAGCCCTGCTTGAGTTCTGACCCTGACTTTCTTCAGTGGTAGACTAAGCCAAAATAAACTCTTTCCTCCTCAACTTGTTTTTGATCATGATGTTTCATCATAGCAATAGCAACACTAAGACATGAGGATTCATGGACTGTGGCTCAGTAGTTAAGGATGCTAACTGTAGAAGGCATCAAACAGTTTTCTCAAGACCCTGATAAGCTCTCACAAGAGTTAAGTTGTTAACAAAAGAGCAACCTTGGGCCTGGAAATTCTTTGTCTTTCAAACTCAACATAATGATCATTCTCTTTCTCATGCCTTCCCACAGTGAATCTATTGCCATGAGACTTACCTTAGGCTGGACCAATGGATGATCTTGAACTTTATGCTTCCACAATGGTGAACTATAAAACATTCCTTTCTTTATGACTTATACATTGTCAAAAAATTTAGAGCCCTAATTACCCTATCTTTATATCAATGATGCATTATTGCTTCTTCTCTGATAACTTTTTTTCTATTATCGTCTGTCTTCAGGTAGAATAAAAGTAGTTATCTGTCTGCCTTGCATTATTTGAACTTGTGTGTGTCTAGGTCAGCCTTCCTCTTTGACAAGCTATTAATCACCTTCTAATACTGTACTTACTGATGTCAGGAACATTTTTTATGTATCTTTGAGTCACAGGATCTAAAGTTCAAACTACAGAATAAAAGAGTTACTCAAATAAAATCTTAAGATAAATTAGTGAACAATAAAGAAGAGCCATGATTTGATATTTTGATAAATGCCAACCAAATACAAGTAAGATGCCATTTGAACAAACATGTTCTTCTCTTTTCGTGTGCTGTTTTACAGTAACCCACTGGTGACTTTGCTGAACAGCCACAATGAAGGACAAATTCATCCTATTTGAAATCTCCTGGAATGACAATTCATAAAAGGCTGTAAACTCAGCAAACACCAAGAAAAACCATTATGAGAGAATTGTGATGCTCTAAATCTGCTCAGAACAGCAGGTGATTAACTGATAGTGGCATTTGTATTGGGATGTTTGCTTAGAAATGTTCTTTCAATAAATATACTAAATAAGGTGCATAATTTGGCTCCTTCTCTGTTGCCTGCTGGCCTGTTGCAAGCTCCAAGCTCCTGGTCTATCCCTCACCTTTCCCTCCTCCAATTGCTCATTTCTCAGGTTTGACTTACCACCAAGGTAACATGCTGGCTTAGTGTAGACAATTTCATAACTTCTTTTCTCTATCAATGACTCAAATGTACAATTTTCATTGGAATAAGTCAAGAGAGCTTTTTTTTTCTCCAGGATAATATTGTCCAGCTGTGTGACTTGAGCATTGACTGACAAAACAAGATCAAAGAAAGAAAACTTGCCTGTGTAGGGTAGATGAAAACATCCAGATTGTCCCTCAATTACTGCAGTGATATTTAAGGCTCCACTTCCCTTGGAAGCTCTCATAGTCAGTGTTTAAGTCTGCCTTTCTTGCTTCTATGCACTTCAAGTAAAATTCAATAACCAGAGAATCAGCAGACCTTACTGAAAGGTAGACTATTAAACAGTATTTGCTGTTTGGCACATAGCTTAACCTTCTACCTTCTTGCCATTACTTTCATTATCCGTTAAAAGAGAGAGAGAGAGAGAGAGAGAGAGAGAGAGAGAGAGAGAGAGAGA
>CABHPQ010168416.1:0-42393 GCA_902168405.1 Peromyscus aztecus | reverse complement strand
AGAGAGAGAGAGAGAGAGAGAGAGAGAGAGAGAGAGAGAGAGAGAGAACTAACACTATAGAATAACCTCTTGCAACATATTTGAGATGTTCCCAGTCACCCCAACACAGAGAATGTGTTCTGACTCTTTTACAAGATTGATACACCACTCTAGTTCCAAATACCATTGTCAGGTTCCTTCATAGTTAAGAGCATGTTTATGCCTCAAATTTGGCAACTGTGGAAATCTTTTATTATTTCCTCCCATAAAATATGTTGCCATCCATTCTTATTTTCCTAAAGTAGTAGGCTTGGAGTGCTATTCACAGCTGAAGTCTGGGATAACTTCTGGGGATACATTTTTATAGTTCTGGCAAATCAGACTTTTATCTAATTAAGAGAATTGGGCTCAAGGGTCTGAAACCCTATAAGGGTTGGTTAGAATACTGATAGCAAGCCAACATCAGCTTCTCAGTTAGTAAAGAATAATATTAAGAAATGTCATTTATGGCAAGAAAATACCTTGCATACTTTAGATAACTTAATCCTTCTAGCGGCTCTATTAGAAAATTGCACTGGGGTGGGCAGTTTGAAGTTGACAAAACTAAACTATATCTTAGCTATATTTTGTACTGCTCCAATAACATGCATGACAAAAGCAATTTAAGAAATGGTTTCACTTTGGTCCACATTTCCAGGATATGGTCCATCACAATGAGGAAGGAATGGAGGCAGAAACATGGGTCAGCTTCCACAATCGGGAAAATGTAAAAGATAACTGCTAGTACTCAACTAGGCTTTTAGTATATATATATATATATGGATATATATTTATATATATAGTTTAGGATATATATATGTGTGTGTGTGTGTGTGTGTGTGTGTATTATAGGATATTAATCCACGGAGTGCTGTAGCTCACATTTGGGGTGAGTCTTCCCACCTTAATCAACTTAATTGAATTGAATAACCTCTCACTTACATGCCTTCATGCTTGTCTCCTTGGTGACTATGTATCATACCAAGCAGACAATTAATATTAACTACCACAGTAGCCTTGGGATGTTTGCCAACTGACTTTGTGACTTGAAGTTCCAGAGCTAAACCTAGGCCTCCTCAGAATATATTCTCTCAGCCACAAATGTATCTATCCCTTCACATCAATCAGGCCTTACTTTAACAAAGAGAGGAAAAGGGATAATGACACAGACACATCAGAACCTGAGCCATAACGATGAGGACCCACCCACTCAGTGTCTATTAGCATATTTGCTTCTGCAGGACTGTGAGTCTTCAGTTCCACCTCTCCTCACTAGTTGGCTTAACATGCGTTCTTTGCCATCTGCCTACCCCGTGCACAGTGGCTCTGCATGCTGTGTGGCTATCCCACTGAGAAGCCTGTGCAGAGCATGGTATCTGACAAAATGCAAGTCCTTTCTCTGAATGAGCATTACTCATTTCTGGTGGTTAAATTATTAGGCAGCAGCCTGCATTCTTTCACTGGCCTGATAAGAAGAACTGCAAATAGAGGCTGAGGAGAATTTTTTTTTTAAATCAAAATACTATAGTCTATTCTCCCATGTTGAGAAAGGCATGCCAATTCATCTCAGGGAAACCTCATGGGGTAAGGGTTTTGTAAACACACCCCAGTGTTCCCTGGTTCCCAATTTAAAACATCTCTGTTCTGTTTAGTAACAGGCACTTTATTTTTGTCCCTGAACAAAATTCATAGTTCATATTGATAGGGGGAAAATATGACCATTTTTCATTTATTTTTTTCCTGAATGTAATCAATCTCAATACTAAAAGTGCCAAAGGTTGGAACAGGGTCAGGGTAGAGATGACATCTCTAAAATATGATTGTTTTACCAATTATTGTTCTGTCATTCAACAAGATAATTTCCATTCCTTGCAAGCAATCCTATATGAATTTCAGATTCAGCTTCTCAATATCTGCCCCAATTGGGGGACACATAGAACACACTGTATCTGGAAATTCAATTTGGGCTGAAATGCCATCATGTAGATGAGTGGTTCTCCACCTTCCTAATGGGGTGACCCTGTAATACAGTTCCTTATGCTGTGGTGACTCCAACCATAAATTCTTTTCATTTTTACGTCATAACTGTAATTTTGCTATTGTAAATCTTATTGACATGTAGGATATCTGATATGCAACCCCTGTGAAAGGGTGATTCAAACCCCAAAAAGGACGTGACCAATAGGTTAAAAACCGCTGATATAGATAGTATATATTAATCTATTAGCATGGAATATCTTAATTTAAGTTTAAATTTCATTCAGAAACATTTTGTGTATGGGTATAGCATGGATACATATATGCATGATAACATGTGGATAGGCACATATGTGTGCAAGTCTGCATGTGTGAACATGTGTGTGGAATTCAGTGGTTAACAAAGCATGCCTTTCTCAATCGTTCTCCATAATTTTTTTTTTATTAATTCAGTACTTCTTGGTGAACCTATAGCTCCTTAATCCTGGATATTCTAGCTAACCAGCTAGCTTAGGGGATCCAGTTGTTGTCTCCAGAGTGCTGGAAAGACAGGCGACCACCATGTCCACCTACTTTTTATATGAGTGAGGACTCAGAGATGACATGTACTTTATAGGCCTCCAATGACATTTTTATAGATTTTGGTGTAAAAGCTTTATTCTCCTTGTTTGATTTAATCATCTAGCTTATTGTATTTGATGCAATTATAAATTAAGTTGTTTCAAAATTTCATTTACAAAATGTTTATAGCTAATATAAGGAGACTAAAGTATCTTTTGCATGTGATTATTGCTGTAATTGGATCCAAAATGTCTTCCAAGATCCATATGTTGAAGATGTGGTCCCCAGGCTGGCACATGGCACCTATAGAATCTCAAAGAGGTGAGGCTTCTGGGGACATCCTCAGAGGGAATAGTGGAACCTCAACTGCTTTCTTCTACCCTAGCTATGAGGTGAGAATTGGAACAGTGCTCTGCCGCATACTAATGCTGAGTTGTGCTGCTAATCACAGGTCTAAAAGGAACAGACACAGCAGAACTTGTCAAACTGTGAACAAAAGTAAATTCTGTTTTCTTTAGTACTTTTTTGTCTCAAATATTCATTTCTCCTTTATCTAGTATTACTGTGGTGGCTATTTTGGTGATCAACTTGGCTACATCTAGAACTATCTAAAACCCAAAATGGCTGGGCACAAGTGTAAGGGATTTTCTGCTTAACTAAATTATTTTAAATGAAATGATCCATTTATGATCCAGATCTTTGAGGCAGGAAGACACATCTTTAATAGAGATCTTTTGAGAATAATGCCTTCTAATATTTCTCTCAGAAACATGTGCTAGTTTATGATTTGTTTCTGAGATTGGAGGGATGTTTATCTGAGTATTCCATTGTTGCAACAGGTCTCAACCCCACAGGTTCATAGCTATGTTAGCCACATATGGTTTTAATTTTCCTCTCTGCCCTTCTGGACCTATACATTCAAGCCATCTTGCACTATGTTTTACTTGAGATAATGTACCAATTCCTAACAATTGAACATTTACCTCCTGAAGAGGCCAAGTTGGATGCCAAAATTCTGGTGCTATTATGGTAACGTCCACACCTGTGTCTACCAGACCAGACAACAAAGCACCATTCATTTTTATTGTTAATTTTGGTCTTTGTTCATTAATAGAAGTTTGCCAAAATTTTTTCTTTATGCTTTTTCCTGAATTTTCTATTCTCTCTGTTTCATCATCCTGACCAGCATGATTTATTCCAATAGGCATTTGGTTATTTAATTGCTCTGAGCAGTGGTTTCCTCTATGACTGCAGGAAAGGTTTGAACTGGATTTGCTGTGGGAGCCTGCCTGAGGCCCCTCTGGGAGTTTCCCGAAGACTGAGGCAAAGGATTACCTTGCCTGTCCCTTGTTGATCTACATTCACATGCCAGGAACCCGCCATAGTAGCTCAAACATACAGGCTGCCACTAACTTGAGAGAAACAACTAGGAACTGTTTTTAGCTCCGTTTTAGAATCTTTTTTTCTCACGTTTTAGGTAGAAACTCTTGCCCCATGTTGGGCGCCATTTGTAGCTAGAGTTTTTCTGCCTGGCCCACAGTCAGGATAAATCTCTTGTCACCCGCCAGTCTCACAGCCGCTCAGACCCAACCAAGTAAACACAGAGACTTATATTGCTTACAAACTGTATAGCCGTGGCAGGCTTCTTGCTAACTGTTCTTATATCTTAAATTAATCCATTTCTATAAATCTATACCTTGCCACGTGGCTCGTGGCTTACCAATGTCTTCATATGCTTCTTATCATGGTGGCAGCTAGCAGTGTCTCTCTCTGACTCAGCCTTCCACTTTCCAGAATTCTTCTCCCTGTTAGTCCCACCTATACTTCCTGCCTGGACACTGGCCATTCAGTGTTTTATTTATTGACCAATCAGAGCAATTTGACATACAGACCATCCCACAGCAGCCATGACTTTATTTGTTTTCTTTTCCTATTCTTTCCCGAGATCATGCAGTAAATTATTGCACCTTTGTGCTTGCTAGTTTTATATCAACTTGATACATGCTAGAGTAATTTTGGAAGAGGTAACCTAAACTGAGAAAGTGCCCTCACCAGATTGGACTGCAGGCAAGCCTGTTGTGCATTTTCCTGATTGATGATTGATGTGGAAGAACTCAACTCACTGTGGGCAGTACCATCCCTTGACTGGTGGTCCTGGGTGCTTGCTAGCAGTAATGTAAACAGCCTCGGCATGCCACTCAGAGAAAGCCAGTAAATAGTGTTCTTCCATGGCCTTTGTATCATTTAGTGCCTAAGGGTTCCTGTTTGGACTTCCAGCATTGACTTCCATGAATGATGGACTTGTACACTGTAAGATAAAATAAACCCTTTCTTTCTTAAGTTGATCTTAGTCATGGTGTTTATCACATCAATAGAAACCCTAAGAAAATCTTCTTATCTCATCACTTGTATCCAAGTTACCCTTCCAAATTTTCTCTCTGAGTTCAACTTTTCAAAATTTGTTTTCTCCCACTAAGGTCTTAAACAGTTAAACTGGAAACTATCTGAAGTAGGCTTTCATAATTACTACCAATAATCACATAAAAATAAATAATAAAATGAAATTACAAAAAAACACCCTTTAGTGTGACCTACATGGAGTATTCCCACATTAAGACACAAATTTGATTTGGAGAATTGTTTGTTGGGAACTACAGTTTGTGGTTACCCAAGAGCCTTTTCAGGATTCACGCAGGTCAAAGTCTATGAACCAGAGGCAGATTTCAAGTTTAAAACTCTGAACACTGCATGGACATCCACAGCCACTACATAGTGCATAAGAGTGACACAAAAATAAGAGATAAAATTACTTCATCCCATTGAAGCATGCTGTCTGCTAATTGCATGAACTTCTCAAAACATTTTCCCCAAAGTCCCTATTACTTCCTACTGAACACTTTCAGTAAGAGACATCCTGGATCCCGTACATTCCTTTAAGGTAAAGTGATTTATTACTATGATTATCTTTTCAGTCTAGCATTTAGGTAGTCCTCTAATAATTTTTCAACTATAATATTTCTCATCTATTTAAAGATTAATAGATGGTTTTCACTCCTTTCAGCCACGTGTAATTTTAGATCTATGTTAGTAATTTAATAACTGTTCTATGAAAATATATTAAAGTGGCTCCTCTCAGACAGTGAAGAACATCTTTATTTGCTTGTCTACTCCAAATATGGTTCCTCTGACTGGCCTTTATAGTATAATCATTTTTGAGGTCAGAAAACAAAAGCATTCTTGTGTGTCTCCTTGTGTGAGTCATATTCAAATAGTTTCTCAGAATCTGCAAAGAGAAAATGAGGATTCTTGTGCTTTAGTTTTGAAATTACATTGGAAATAATAATAGAAACTGATAAAAAGGTATCTTTAGCTGAATGGATGTCTTAACTTTGTCCATCCATACAGGTTAGATTCTTAGAAAGAAACTGAAGTCAAAATAGTTATGAGGAAGTATATTTCTGTGCACTTGAACAAAAGGAGTCACATATTTCTTAATCAAATGGCAAAGCTCAAATGTGTACAACACATTTGTAAATTTATAAGCTTCCAATTGAACTCAACCATAAAAACCTACAACTATGAACACATAAAACTCAATGAATAGATTTAGCACATATAGTATGTGTTTTTTTAATCAAATATTGGTGGAGGTAAATGATAGCCATAAAATCCATTAAGCTTTTTCATTTATGATGGCATCCAATAGGTCAGTGGTTAAGAACATATACTCTTCTTACATAGGATCATAATTTGGTCCCTAACACCCACTTCAAGTGACTCACAATCATTTGTACCTCCAGAACCAGAGGATCCATGCTCTCTGTGACGTATGCGCACATTTGCAAGCACACACACATGCGCTCACATATAGGTAAATATAAATAAGTCTTAAAAAGTCTCTTAACATACTACAACTAGAAGATAATTTCTAATGAGGAAAAATATTACTAAACTCATATTTAAACATAAATCCATTTGAATCCATCTTCATAAAGAATAAATTAAAGATTTCAGCTTTCTCTGCTTTTCTTGAGCATCATAATGACTTTGACCAGACAATAATACAGAAAAAGTAAAAATACTAATGATTACAAAAATGTGAGGGATTATGTTTCTTTGCCAATATCATGATTACTTTTGTATGAAGTGTATGATTTACGTAGAAGTTATCAGAAATAATCAGGGAATTTTAAAAGATTGAAAGTTATAGGCACATAAAATTACTCTGTATGTATGCACTGTTGGCAAATATTTATTAAATAAAAAATATTTTAAAATTAATATAAAATTTACAATAGCTTGAAAAATAAAACACTTAAGGACTAATATAACACATTCAAGTCTTGAACTCTAACAACTATGAAGCATTGCTGAAGAAAGGTAAAGAAATTCTAATTGACAGAAAAATAACTTGTTTTTGGACAAAATGAATCAATATCAGTAAGATATTAATATGTTAATTATCACTACATTGGTCTATAAATGCAATACAATCCCATTCAAATTTCTAGGCCAGTGACATATCTACACAGGTAAAGGTGTTTGCCACCAGCACTAATGATTTGATTTCCTAGAATCCTCATGGTAGAGAGAAGTGACTCTGTAAAGTTTCCCTGTGACATTCACACATGAGTCATTGCATACATACACGTGTGCATACACACACATACACAGACACATACACAAAATTTAAAATGATGAATATCCTGAACAAATTGGGAATAGAAAACATATCTAAGTCCTTATCAAACTCACAGATATTACCATCCTGGATGAGGAAATGATGATAATGTTTCCTGTAAGGTCTGGAATAAAACAAGACTGTTCCACAAAGCCCACTCATGCATCAGATGGATTCTGATCCTACTGCCAGGGGGCCTCCCAAGCAGATCAAGCTACACAACTGTCTCACCATGCAAAGGGCCTAGTCCAACCCACTACCTGTGATGGGACACCTCTTGCAGCCTTGAGGCAGGGAGAAGAGCTTGGACTTGCCTCTACTGAATGTGCCTCCCTGAGGCCTTGCCTTCTTGTGGGTGGGAATGGGGGTGGGTTGGGAGGCAGAGGCTGAGGGGGCAGGAGGAGGGAAGAGAGGGATCTTTGGTATGCAAAATGAATGAAAAATTTTTCTTAATAAAAAAAGACTGTACACTCTTTTTTTCACTTACTCAATAATTTACTGAAAGTTCTAGCCATAGCAATTAGTCCAAAGAAAGAGATAAAAACATAAATTCTATTTATGGAAATAGTTAAAGGTTATGGTCAAATGACTTAAGACTGACAGACAAATTAAATAATTTTTTAGGGAACAAAACCAACATACAAAATTCAGCATTACATCATACTCAAAAAATAAAACTACTGTAAGAAGAATAATGAAATCAATCCCATTCAAAATAATGATGGACATAAATGATATCCAGGAAAAAATTAGTTATAGATATAATCATATTTTAATGAAAATTGCATTTGGTTGCATAGGAGTGTGGTCCTTGGGATGATGGTCTGGGGGCTACTTAAGTGTCAGCTCCAGGATCTAGGAGAACTGCAGAAGTGTGGGCAGGGGGTTTAGGGTCTGTGGAACACCGGTTGAATAACTATTTGGAGCAAAGTCCTTGTTGAATCATTGCTATGTCACTGAAAGCAAGTTAAGCACTCAGTGATTAAAAGACTAAGAAAATCTAAGTCTTCGACATCAGAAGTAAATTTTATAAAATGGAGGATCTTTGTATCAACATTTAAAGGAACAAAACTGTAAAAACAAGAAACTTACTTTCATTAGATTTTTGTTTGCTGCTCAGTCACCCCTGATACTGTTTAACACTGTTCTTTAGAGAATGCCTACCTACTCTATAATTGCAGTAAGGTACACTGGTACCCATGGCAGCACTGATGGATGCAGGTGTCATATGAACTTGAAGCCCGAGATGCATGTACCTGAGGTACAGATTAATCAGTCTCTGAGCATGAGCTGCTGTATCTTCTGATTAATTATGCTGATGATGAATGCAGGTTTAATCACTTTACCTGATCGATGTAAGGAGCTTAGAAATGACAGTCACCATATCATTTCTTAATAAACTGCTTTCTAGACAGTTTACTGTAGAAACTTCAGGAAGTTGATGTTGCAGAAAAAATACACAATTTTCCATGTGTCACTTCACATTTCTGCTAATTTACTTTAAAGTTTATTCTCTGATCAAAAAAATCTCATCTATGTTAATGTAACAATTTACAAGGCATCTCCTTGTCTTCAAGTATTTCTGTCTCATCCTGGAATTAGAAAATATAATTATGAAGGTTAATAGAATTCATAATTGGGTTTATAATGTTACAGAATGACTCCTTAGGCTAGGAAACCATCAACTCATAGTTAAAATTACCTGTCAAAAAATAAAGAGGAAGAAACAGAAGTACAAATTGGTTCTTTTGCCCTTAAGAAGGAATGCTAGATTGATGTATATGAGGAAAAATTAAGCTGTAATTGGTTACTTCTCTCTGTGTGTGTAAAAAAAGGTGTGTTACATAATTAATATGTTCCTTCTATACAATTCAGTAGATAGTCCCCAAGTAGAAAACACACAGCATGTGCATCAGTGAGATTTAACAAATTAGTAGCACATCTGGTAGTGTACTTCATCTTTCCCTCCCTCACTTTTCTATAACTGCAGTGTGGACATCTGTTGCAGCATTTGTCGCACCATGATCATTTCTACAGGTTACATCTGTGTGTCACACTTTTGTTTGAAAATACTGATGGTCTAGAAAACTGTCCATTATACCTCATTTAACATTGCCCTTCATAACGGTAAAATTCTTTGGAACAGGAAGTAGATTTTGTTGATGTCTCATTAAAGAATGAAAAAGAAAAGAACTTCCTCTTGGAGTAGGTCAGACCAAAAGCAAGCCAAATTTTGAATTCTCCACTTCTTTCACTGTACCTGTGGTCTATCTTCAGTTTGTGGTCACTTGTGTGTTACCTGTCTGTTGTGTATGTCTGTCCCTATTTTCTGTCTGTTGTTGTCTCTAACAAATGGCTCTGCTCTCTGTTTATCAAATAGCACAGAAAACATGGTATGAGCAACAAATGAGGAATACTTTTTTTGTTGTTTTTTTGAGACAGGGTTTCTCTGTGTAGCTTTGCACCTTTCCTGGATCTCGCTCTGTAGACCAGGCTGGCCTGGGACTCACAAAGATCTGCCTGCCTCTGCCTTTGAGTGCTGGGATTAAAGGCATACACCACCACTGCCTGGCTGAGGGATACTTTTTTAACAGAAATACTTAACATAATTTTACAAGGGAATAAGTTGTCTTACTGATCCCAACAACGTAGAATAGAACTCAAAACTGCACACAGGTCTTATCAACCTATATTCACATGTTGCTTCCACAATTTATGAGGTACTTGTTGTTTAGAGTTTTTTGCTTTTAATCTGATAGCTGATTTCTGCAAATGATTGTCACAACACACACACACACACACACACACACACACACACACCTTGACATTCAGGATCAGGGGTATGTAAGGGTATATATTTTAATATTAAAACTATGCATTTAGCTTGGGCTATAAGAGCCAATACCATAGGAAATCTAAGGTATGGTGGTTTAAATGAGAATGGCCCCATAGGCTCATATATTTAAATCCTTGGTCCCCAGTTGGAGGAACTCCTTGGGATGTATTGGAATTTATGGCCTTGTTGGAGGAGAAAGGTCATTGCCAGTAGGCTTTGGGGTTTCAAAAGCCCAAATCAGGCCCAGTCTCTTTCTGCCTGCTGCCTATGGGTCAGAATGTAAAGTTCTCATCTACTGCTCCAACACTATGCCTGTCTACTTCCACTGTGAGGCCCATAGACTAGCCCTCTCAAACTTTAAGCATTCCAGCAATTAAAAGCTTCCTTTTATAAGAGTTGTCTTGTTTGTGGTGCCTCTTTATAGCCAGAGAATAGTAACTAAGACAAAAACATAGTAAAATTGGTTACATTGTTTTCTTAAAGGTATGTCAAACTTAAACAGGTTAAGTACAAAGTAAGATATCAGATCTTAAATGATCTCAAGACATATTATTATTAACTTGATCTCAAGGTCCGACCAAAGCTCAGGGTCTTGGAAGGCAAGAGATATTTTCAGAAAGAGATACTACAACAGAAGATATTCAAAAAATCTTAATATTTTCCTAATACATTCACAGTTAATACACAGCAACAATTAGTCTTTTGTGATCCACCAGCCCCTTTTTAACAGAAAGTCAACTACCTTAAAATATTGCCTTGCTCAAAAGGAGATAGAGCTCTTCTAAAGTCATTCCCTGTAGTGAGTGGACAGAGTCTAGCATCATCCATGATATCAGAGTGCTTTCCAAGAGGGAGGCTCTCTTGTACACTGAATCTCTATGAAGGTTACTTACAAAGCCTCTGCTACTCTATTTCTGCAGGGTATTTTATTCTTCTTGGATGTCATTAAGTAAGGCTTTGCAACATTGCTGAGTAAATCTAGCAAAGCTTGCAATTGGGCTTAGCAATTGCCAATACCACCTTTGCTGAAATCTAAAGTGAAATTGTTTTCATGTCAAAGTTTAAGCTCCTCCTATTATTTATGTGTGTCTACCCCACCCTCAGTGAAGGATTTACAGGCACTGGTACCTGGTACAAGCCACCATACAGTAATTTTATCTTCCAAAGCAACATAAACAGTGGTGGTGGGATGCATGGAGATGTCTTTGAAATGTAGAATTAAGTGCAGAATTTCAGGCTGAAAAGCATCTAAAAAATTACAGCCTTAGTATAATCACAATGTTGGGAGTAAATAAGGATGTCCCTTCACCCAATTCTCCGTGTCTCTAAGCTTTACTTTTCTCCTCTGTCCAATAGAGATAATGTCTGCCTTGTAGAGTTGAAGTGGCTGAGGAAGTGAGATCAAGTATATAATGTGTCTAGGATAGAACTCTATTCCTTCTTAATAAAAATTAAACATATTCAACTTCTTTTTCATATGAAAAGAGTAAACCATACTTAACTAAAAATGTTGTCAGAGATTTTTGTAGCCCCTGAAGTCCTATAGTTCACAATTCTCCAGGACTGGACCAGTTCCATCTCAAATGTACTTAATTCAAGGTAGAATATGAAAGGAGAGCTTGATCGTTTCTCCCAAGTAGGTTAACTCTGATAGACTTCAGTGGTTGTGCAAAGAGCGTATTCTTGAGAGTTCCTCCCAATCTGGTATTATAAGGCTAAAAGGAGGTACATGACAAACAAACACAGCATTGAAAGATAGTCCTGACATTAATGTTTGTGAGATCAGATCAAGACTATGTGTAGACAAAATTCTAAATGGTCTTATTAAATAAGAAACACAGAGTCAAATACAGAGTTAAAAGCCTAAGAGATCAGAGCACTAGCGAATAACCTTTAGCTTACCACTCGCTGCTGTCATTCCCCTGAGAGAGAGAGACCTTCTCCTGTGTGACCTGTCTTTTTATTGCCTTTCTGTTCTACCTTCTCATTGGTTCTAACCCCAACCACATGATTTCCTCATCACTGCTCTCTACACAGACCTCCAGGTCTCTATGGTTCGCACTGGGATTAAAGGTTAGGGTCACCGGCTTGGCTGTGTCCTTGACTATGCAGAGACTCTGCCTGCCATGTGATTGAATTAACGGTGTGTGCCACCACCTCCAGACTTCTGCTAAATGGTTTGCTTTTAGCTCTGATCCCCAGGCAACTTTATTTATTAACATACAAATAAAATCACATTTCAGCACAAATAAAATATCACCATAACTATGTATCTTATAACTAAAGTTTTAAAGTTATAAATTAAGCTAACTAGCTGCTAATTTGAATCATGTGCTATCCTTTGACATGCAAATATCATATAAGGCTTAAAAGTTGGTTTGGATTTTCTGTTCTTGAATACTTTAAAAGTCCCCACTAGAGCATAGTGACATAGACTGAGCTCTCTCTAGACTTTGTGTAGCCCAGCTTAGGTCTTTATGTTGAAAAACATGAAAGGAGCTATGGACTAGCCCCTTAGGCAAGAAAGTGAGAAAATGGCTGACTTAACACACCTCCAAATGGAAGGATCTGGGAAGTGTCCCATGTAGACCCTGGAAACTGCAAAAGATGTGAAATGTGAACCAAGATGGAGTGAGTATGGTTTAAAAGTAGAGGAACTGCCACAAGGAGCAGATATCTCCTCTGCTCTATGCTTTTATGGTTTGGGCTAGAATGGTACTTGAAAGAGACCTCAGAAAGGGGCACTTCTCATTTGAATCTGAAAATAAGACACTCAATTATGCTTCTGGTAGCAAGAGAAAGGACTATACTTTGACCAGAGGAGTAGAATCTCTAGATTACAAATGATGTCAACTTATGCTCACAGATACAATATCTAAGAAGCACCTGCTAATACGCTCTGACAGCAGCTCTTTTGCATATCATAACATTTTAAAAATCTCTTTTCCTCTCCTTTTACTCTTCCAATTTCCCAATTTTTTTCATATGCACTGTTGTCTTGCTACACAGAACTGCTTCTGTGATTTTGCCTTGTCTTGTAAGATTTAAGATAAAACTAAGAAGTTTTGGCAGCAAAAGAAGAAAGTTAAGGAATGGGATCATCCGTGTGCCTTAGGCTATGTAACAAGGAGACTCTCCTGGGTCATATATGTACAGAGAACCTGCCAGATCTCCTAGAACACAGTGTCTCATCTCTAAATGCTACTGTACCATTCATTACCCTAAAGAAACTGACGGGTATAAAGATGGCATAAAGGGAAAAAAAAGGCAGAAAGTGTAGGCTAGAGAGCACCATCTAAGAATTTCAAATGCTAAAAATAATCTGAATTTGGTTTTAATGATTACCTTACCTTCTTGTAAATTTCCATGGATAGTAGCTATCACAAAGCAGAGAGATGAAGCAAAGCCCTCTCTTCCACAGAAGAGAGAAAAAAAAAAAAAGCTTTCTGAGTTGCTGTTTGGGGAAAATAGCTGGATTAAATGAGACCAACTGCTTTGCATGTTTGATTTGAAGCAGATCTGACAATGACACACCAAGGAGGTATTTGCATTGCTAGCAATACCTGCCACTGCTAAGCAGGAGGCTAGAGGCATAGGAATTTGCAACAGAGAACCAGCCTCGATAGGATTAATTTAAGATTGTCTGTTATTTATGACTCTTGGGCCATTTGTTTTAAGGAAGACTGGCTTGGATTACAAATGGCCTTGAACCTGATTTTAGCTGTATGGACATATCCCTTAAATTAAC
This sequence comes from Peromyscus aztecus, assembly GCA_902168405.1. Lineage (NCBI taxonomy): Eukaryota > Metazoa > Chordata > Mammalia > Rodentia > Cricetidae > Peromyscus > Peromyscus aztecus. Next base: position 28,572 of record CABHPQ010168416.1, on the reverse strand, counting down.
ACAGAAAAAGGATGAAGATTTGAAGGAAAACTAATGAGGATAGCAAATTCTCTACTTAGATAAATTCTCTCTCCCATGAGGCTGTTCCACTGTTCCAAGCGCATAAGTTCTGAGGAATATGTTTGAAATGTTAATTCACTTGAGATGGAAACTTCTGTGGTGGGGGGGGGGTATTGAATCCTTACCTATTATTGCATCAATGGGCAGCTCGGATAGTCCCTTGAGAAATGGGAGAAGTAGCATCTTTCCAATAGTTGTACTGAAAGTCAATTCCAGGCTTTAGAAAAATCAAATGCATTTTATAAAAGAAGGCAGAAGAAAAAGTAAAGAGAGATCCTTTCCAGAATCCTAAAATATTAGAAGTGTTTGTGGTTGATGGTGACAATCTATTTCAATCTTCTAATTTCAGAAAACAAGAATGAAGTCCCAGATAAATTAGGGACTAAGATCAGGATTATAAAATTAATAAATAAAAGCAATATGGAGCATAGTTTCCCATGGAAATCTCGCAGCAGATTGCATCAAGCAAATGCTAGCTCTGATAACTACTGACTACGAAACTGAGTGACTAACAAACTTTCTGTTTCTCAATTTTCCTAAATATAAGCCGGGGCCACATTTTCTGCCACACTGGTATTTCAACAATGTCTAAGCATGGCATTTCACACAAAGAGGTCTGTAAGGCTGAATGACAAATGGTAAGTATGGCAAATAATAATTATTATTAAGAAGAATAAAGAAGAGAGGAGAGTGAATTTTGTATGCAGCAGTGGGAACCAGTGTGAAGGACTTATATTTGTGTCTAACAAATCCAGTTGTATAGTCAATTGTAGCTATAATCAGTTTACATAAGGGATTTCTCTGCTAAAAGACCTAAATGACCTCTCAATAGGATAAGGTCGAACTACGATTGGAGGAGGTGAAGAACCTGTGGTGAATTTTAAAATTCAGTTGATGAACATGATAATGTATGATACAAACAGAACTGGACATAAAATTGAGGCTAAATCTAAGTCCAAGCTAGCGTCTTGTGGTTCTCAGAGAATTCTCCTGTATGCTTGTTGCATATACTCTACTGATAAATATCCTCATTATAGATATGGATATTCTCATCAATCCAGAAAGTAAAATCAAATCATGAAGGCTATGCCATATATCACAGACATATGTGCAATCTGCATTTGTCATGGCAGTATTATCTATTCACAATAGATAAGATAAAGAACCAACCAAACTAGCATATAAATGGATGTGGAAGCTATGGTATATACACACATACACAAAGGAGTTTGAGTAAACCATAAAAACAAACCATTCATGATATATACACGAAAATAGGTGGATCCAGAGGTTACAGTGTTAAGTGACATAAGCCAGACTCAGAAAAACAAATATTGCATCTTATCCCCCATATGAGAAACAAATATATGTATATGGCTATGTATGGTATAAAACTTGAAAGAAGATGAATGGAGTAGGGGCAAAATAAGAGGAAGGGAGTGTAATAACAAATATCTAATGACATCTTGTGGTGATATTGTGTCCCTCAATATATTGTGCACCCTAATAAACTTATCTGGGGTCAGAGAACAGAACAGCCACTAGACAGACATAGAGGCCAGAAAATGGTGGCACACACACACACACACACCTTTAATCCCAGCATTCTGGAGGCAGAGATCCATTTAGATCTCTATGAGTTCAAAACCACACTGGAAGCAGCCAGGCATGGTGACACACATGGTAATCCTAGGAAGTGATGGTGGGAAGCAGAAAGATATATAAGGCGTGAGGACCAGGAACTGGGGCTTGTTAAGCCTTTGGGCTTTTAGCAGCAGTTCAGCTGAGATCCATTTGGATGAGGACACAGAGGCTTCCAGTTTAAGGACACAGGATCAGTTGAGGAATTGGCAAGGTGAGATTGTCTGTGGCTCTTTCTGTTTCTCTGATCTTTTAGCATTCACCCCAATACCTGGCTCCAGGGTTTGTTTTTATTAATAAGACCTTCTAACAATTTGTGTTACAACATCTAAATTTAATTTAAAGAAAAATAAGCCAAGAAAATTGTAGACACCAAATAATCTTATACTACAAACACTACAGATAAGTAATACTGAATGTATGAGAACTGAGTAAAAGTTTTTCTTGCTGGGGATATCTTTCTGTATGCTGTGAATGTGTTGCTCTGATTGATTGATAAATAAAATGCTGATTGGCCAGTAGCCAGGCAGGAAGTATAGTATAGGCGGGACAAGAGAGAGGAGAATTCTGGGAAGAGGAAGACTGAGTCAGGAGTCGCCAGCCAGACACAGAGGAAGCATGATATAAAGATACTGGTAAGCCACGAGCCATGTGGCAAAGTATAGGTTTATAGAAATGGGTTAATTTAAGTTGTAAGATCTAGCTAGCAAAGAAGCCTGAGCCACGGCCATAAAATTTATAATACAAGTCTCTGTGTGTTGATTGATTGGTTGATTGGGTGATTTTTTTTTTTTATGAATTGGCCTTCCTTAAGTTTTACTGAAAGAGAAGGCATGAGTCCAAAATAAGTCTAGGAGTGTCAAATGAAAGATAGAGGTGAAAGATGATGATAAAATCAAGAATCAATATTGTACATGCACAGAGGTATAAGTCAGAATAACTAAATCACAAATAAGCAGACCATATGGAGAGAGATGAGACTGAAAACACGTATCTGTATATGGCAGGTTAGGATCCATCACACCAATAATGTTACTTTTGAGTTCTAAGTGAAATATTCAAAAGAATAAATGCATGTCAGAAATTACCTAAAATTTTCACATCATCAATGTAACTTATAGCAATTCATAATACAAAACTCAAAATATCCACTTTAGAAAATTGTATGGAATCTAGGTCATGCACAGATATAACGAAAGCAAAGGAATATGTGCAGGATGTTTCTATGGCAAGTTCATAATAGCAGGCTTTTGGAAACAGTGATTTCTCTGTTAACAGAGGAAGAAATAAATATTTCTCATAGTATATTTTAAAGTACTATACAGGAATGGGGGTATATCTAAGTGATCGATCACTTGTTTAGCATATGTGAAGCCTTGCCTTTGATCAATAACATTTCAAAAGAAAAATCAAGTTATGGTTAAAATGAAATACAAGAAATCACATGATAGCATATAGTCTCCACATAGATAGATAGATGATTGTAGATAGATGGATAGTTAGGTGATAGATAAATCGATAGATAGATGTAAATAAATATAAATACACATATAACTTTCACTAATTAGTGTTTAATCACAAATTTGCCAATGTAAAGCAACAAACATCAATTATCTGTCATTTCTAATGTAAAAGTGATGAGTCTCACAAGCAAAAATAGAGGTAGTGGAAAGGCTGTATTCTCTCTGGAAATTTTATGCCTTGCCTTCTCTAGCTACTATACCACCCACATCCCTTGGCTTAGGTCCCTTTCTACTTTAAAGCCCACCTTTTCTGGTCAAAACTTTCCTACCTCACAACACTCTGGCAACCTACCTTTTAAGAATCATTAACATTACATTAGTACCACTCATGTATTGACATAATCTTTTTCAAGAGATCTGACTATCAGCCTTAATGTAGCTGAAGATCAACTCTTTTCTTCATATAGCAATATAATCAGAGGTTCCAGGAAAACAACATGTTGGCATCTTGATAGAAGTCCACATCTCTGGTTACCACCTACCACTAGTAACAGATGCCTGGCAGCAGTCTGATTCATTATTATGAGATTAGATGGCAACTTAGTGGCAGTTAATTGTAAATTGTCCATTTATTTAGCTATTACACAAAAGAACTCTAGAAACCAGAGTTCTCAGTCAACTGCCATTCCACAATGGCCTCTGTCAGCTGTTTGGAATTCAAGGTTTGCTGACTTTAACTTCAAGGTTCATAGCACTTAACTAGGCTTGGTGAAAATTCCCAATAACCTTTTTAGGAACCTATAAGTTAATTGGAGTTGTAGTCAGCCAAAGTCAAAATAATATTCATAGGCCAATGCACAATTCACATTGATCAGTACAGACAAGACCAACTAAAATAGCATGAAAGGTCTCTCTTTCCTGAGTTTCTATGCAATTGAAGTGCAATTGCTAAAATCAAGTGGGCGAAGAAATCAATGGCTGCTGTTGATTTTCCAGGCTCCTGCTACCTCAAGATGATTTGGAGAATTGCTATTCTATCACACTGATCATGAATAAATGACTGGACACTCATTTCCATTTAGAATGTCTGTTTAAATGCTGAATTGACCTCTGAGTGTACCAAGGGCTGAGTAATGTATGTAGATCCGTCATTAAAATTGCATATGAAGCATAGGTTAGAATGAAGCTACTGTATCTCCTTGGCTAATTTTCTGCCCTGGAATCCTGAGAGGCAGGAAAGAGATGTCAGTCAGTCATCAATAAAATGAGACAGAACAAGGGAATTTAGGGTTAATTCCAAACACATCTGAGACTGGATTCTGCAAGGAGAATGATCAACTCCTCTTTCTAAAAACAGCTTTATAGGATTTTTAAAAAAATATGATGGAAAATAACCCTCTTAAGACATGAGAACAGTGAAAGTCATTCTGTTTTTGTACAGGAAATTAAAGGTGCAGAGAGTGTAATATAAATGTCTTCAACATTTCACAAGAAACACTCAGTAGTAATCCTTTTAAATTTATTTGGTGGTTTACCTCCCACCCCAAGGGGTTGAAACTCTCAAGCACAAGAAGCAGTTACTCATTTGCTGGCTGATCTACAGCCTTTGTTTCCAGTGACAGCTCTTTTGACCCATTTCATTTTTCTAAATTGCTTTCTAATTTCCTGAGGACAACATTGTTGTCATAGTGTGTTTAGAGCATTATGTGTTTCCAAGTGCCTAACCCACTCATTATATTTCATATTTCATCTTGGTTGGAAAGGCGGTTTGCCTCAGAGGGAGAACATAGGTTTCGATGAGTGAGTGAAGGGACACACACGGAGTCTCGGCTTTACTATTTTGACATGTGTGACCTTGGAGAAGTAGCTTATCCTTTCTGGGCCTCAGCTTCCAGGGTCTTTGAAACTAAAGTTGGAATTACATTTCATAAGATGTGTGTGTGTGTGTGTGTGTGTGTGTGTGTGTGTGTGTGTGTGTGAACATTTGCCACATGTTTATGGATACCTCCAAAAAAAAGAAGAAGACATGAGATCTCCTGAAGCTATAGTTACAGGCACTTGTGAATTGCCAAACATGAGGAATAAGAAGGAAACTAAGGTCCTATGCAACAGCAGCAAGAGCCTTTAATCACCGAAACTGTCTCTCTAGACCTGTAACTAGATTTTTCAAGAGTATTTTCTCCTTTGAAGTGCTTAGTCTTTCAAGTTACCATTATGGGTATTCAGAATCAATACAATTACATGTGATTATTATACGAAGAAAAGGCATCAATGCCAACTGAAGGCACAAAACCCTATTCACACATATTCATTTGAACAAGACATTTGGTCATGTAAAAGCTTATAGAGATCTATGGATATGGTTGTCAGGCAAATTATAGCTACACAAATATGAATACCTTAGCTTGAACACCCACATCCACATACAGAAGTGTGAGACAATGTAGCAGTGCATACCTGTAGCCCGTGCAATGTATAGGCCACAACAGTAAGATACATGGGGTATGCTGTCTATTCCATCTAAATAAATAAGCCAATTTAGGTTTTAGTGACAGACCCTACTTCTAATTAATTAATTAATATCAAATAGAAGTATAATCAGAGACAGCAGCACATTCATGTTCATTTTGCCTCTATTTGCATTAGGGAGGAAGTGGAATCAGATACACAACCACCAATGGATGAATGAATCATGAAAATGTGGGATATACAATGAAGTTTTACTTAGCTGTAAAAACTGAAATTAATAAATGTTCATAGAAATAGATAGAACTGGAAAATATTATACAAAATAGGGTAATTCAGGTTCAGAAAGACAAACACCAAGTGTTCTTCCTTATATGCAAATCCTAACTATGAATTTTAAGAGTGGTATGTTTAACTCTGTGTACCAGTAAAGGATAGAAAGATTTAAAATAAAAAAAAAAAGACCATAAATGGAGTGGGAGTTAAGGGATTGGGAAGATATGAAAGTAGATGAGAGGAGACGAGGGTGAAAAATTCTTTTCAGGGAGAAGGTGTAGGGGTAGGGAAGAAGAGAGTAGAGGAGGAGAATATTAACCAAAACTTAGGATGTATAAAAAAGCCATGGAAATATACTATTTTATAAGCTTATTAAAGAATATTATCTAAAACAAGAGTTTGAATGGAGGTACCCTCCATGGGTGAATAACCTTCCTCTCAGAAGCCACGGATTATTAGGCAAAAATACCAGTGTCAGGTGTGTCCTAACTCACTGATATATGAAAGCCCCCAAAATAATACTGGCTACTGGCATTGCTCTTGGCTGGCCCCAGAACCTTATAGTAAGATTCTTTGGATGAAGATATCCTACATTTTGGTCATAGGACATAAACAAAGCAAGATGGAATTGAACTCAAAGCTTCTGCCTTATTAGATAGCTTTCACAGGCACAGTTGATGCAATTTAGGCTACTGGGAGGAGAGGAGAGTCAGTCTTAGCTAGATGTGAATCCTGTAAACCATAACAATAGCTTGGTAGGTGAGATGCACTCTCTTCTGTAATAATGGCATGACTGTTATAGTGGTAACCAAACACTGGATGTGAAGGCTGCTCCACAAATAGGAAATTAGGCCTGGTTCTGTTACCCAGGAAAAGTCTATGGCTAGGAGGTCATAAACCCTAAGGGTAGAACCTTCTACAAGTTTTTTTTCCTAAACAGTCATGTTGTCAAACTGCCTTCTAAATCTCATGTTTATATCCAGAGATTAGCACTGTTCTCAACCATCACTAGAGAAATAAACATACCAAAACTCATAAGAAGCAGCAAAAGCAATAAGAGCAATGCTCACAGCAATAAAAAGAAGACAATTTTCAAATAACCCAACTATGCACCTCAACAAACAAGAAAAATGTAACTGAAATAAGTCTTAAGTTAGCAATAGAAGGAAAATTAAAGCAGAAATGAGTCAAATACAGAACAGGAAGTAGTAGGATATCAAAACTATGTCGCTTTTCAAAACACATGAATAATTGACTAATTCTTGGGGAGACAAAAAAGAATGAAAACAAGTAAATCAGAAATAAAAGAGGAGATTTTACAATAGATGTTTAGGAACTAAAAGTAATAATATGTGATATTATAAATAATTGTGCATCAATAATTTTGGTACTAGATAAAGAAATAGGAAATTCTTATATGCACACAATTTATTGAATCTTAATTTAGAAGCAATAAAATACCTAGAATAAAAGATTGAGACTGAATAAAAAAAAACCCTCAGACAACAGCAATAATGCCAAGATAAATGACTTTACTGACTAATCTTACCAAGCATTTTAATAACAATATTCTACTTTCATTCTTTCAAAAATATAATATAATGGAACTTTTCAAAGTTATTTCATAAACCAGTATCACTGTGATATTAAACACTTGAAAGAAAACTGCAGAACAAAATACTTGACAAAATAGATGAGGCTGAGTACCATGATGCTAAACAAAACTGTTCAGAGAAGAAAAAATGTGGTTATGTAGTAGAACTCATAGGTGGGGGCCAGGAGTTCGAACGTGAGAAAGATGGAGCAATCTCAATCAAAACGTGCAAGCTTCTTTTATAAAAGGTGAAAGTTCTCATGGTCGAATATACAGCATGAAGACTATAATCAGTAACACCATATCACATACTTGAAAAATTTTGCAAGGATAAACATTGTGTTCTCATCACAAATAAAATGGTAATTAGCGATGATTTGGAATGATAGAAATATGAACTACCTTGATTATGATGATAATTTCACAGGGTGCAAATCATGCATATGTTAAAACATCAAGTTGTACACCTTAAATGTATACACTTTCAATTTGTTAATCATATTTTAATAAAGCTAAAAATATTTTAAGGAGTGCACATGAAGGTTGTTCCTATAAAAACACAACACTCATATTTTAGCTTGCTTATTTTTCATCCCCTTCTCCTTGATACTTTATTCCCCTATATTCAAGGTTCTAGAAAATGACCTTAAGTAGACACTTATTATAAAATACAAAAGTTGACCTGATGCTGCCGTTGTTCATAAATGTTTAACTTTTCTGTAAAAAAACCCAATGTAGTCTTGACAGCCTGCAGGGAAGTCCATCCAATCAGTGAGTCACTGCAAGAATAGTAAAATGTTTATAGTTCCTAACTTTCATGGAATTTAATGATCACAATGATAAGCAAAATCACACAAAACACGTATGTTTCTGTACAAGTTAAATCACGTAGAGGAAAATAAAGATAAAATATTGCCATGCTTTCAAAATTGTACAACAAATGAATATAAAATACAGATATAAGTAATCAACGTGAATTTCTAATACCTAAATTTTATTAAAATCATTGTAATCTATTGTTAATTATAAAACGAATTATAAAAATTAAATATTTAAATATATCTAACCATGAATTACTTAATATATAAAGTCCACATCAACCATACTTAGAGTTGACGTAATAGAAATAAGAATAGGAAGTATTAATTCTTTTGTCTAGGTGAATCCTGGAATATAATACCCATGAATTTGGCACTCTGTAGAGAACAATTTAAAAACCATAAGGTTGAGGGATGTGGTATTGTATAAGTAAAAGCAACACTACCCAGCATGGTACGAAAGAGCCAAGAAACACTGCATTCACACCACATATTTACAGATTCAATGTTGCACTTGCTAGAATAAGAATTTACAAACCCTTCCTAAACCTTAATACTACCAAAGGTAAAAGAACAGGACATTTCTATGAAGCTTCAAGACATTAAACAAGATATGTGGAATTACTGGACAGGTCAGTCCTAAATTCAGCAGAGTATTGTATGTGATCATGTGTTCAGCCATACCAGGAGACAATGTGAGAGATAGTGGGAAGGATTTGGTAAATATAAGAAAGAGGAAGTGAATTATAAAATTTCAAAACCTGTATACTTGGAGATAGTCTGGGTAAAATAGAAGAGCCACATAAACAAGTTTGAAACCATCAATTATCCATATTGACAAGGAACAAGAATAAAATATTTGTGTAAATATATATATAAGAATGAGTAATGAGGATGAAACTTTACCAGAAATCATGAACCTAATGATGGAAAAATTCAAATACAAGGGGTTCTTGTTTTGTTATGTTTACATTTATTCAACCAGAAAATATTTAGTTATTTTCATTGTTTGACAGTGTTATACATTTATAAAATGATTTTTAATTATTTCTCCCCGCCTCATTATTCTCTCACATCACCCTCTTTCTGCCCCTCCAACCCTTCTTCCCAACATGTGCCCATCTCAAATTCAGTTCTTCTTGTCTGTGACATATTGAAATTAATTACAGTTTTGTCCTAGATACTTTTAAAATAATTCTCATCTTCTGCTCCCCAGTAGTATTTAATTCCTTTTACATCCCTTTGTTACAAACAGCAACTTTAAAATTAGCTACGTCAGTTATGTGTCTTCCAATAATCTACCTGGCCATTTTTATGCTTCTGAATGACAGATGGTCAAAAAGAACTTTAAAACAAAACAAGAAAATGGAAAAGCAAAAGGAAGATCAAAAGAATAAAAACTGATGACATGGATTTGGGATGGAAATTTCCTGTGGGGGTGAGAAATTTAGAGGGAGGGAGTGCTTGGATACTATGAAGATACAATACTTACATGTATAAAATTTTCAGAGAATAAAAATAGTTGTAAATGTCTGCCAAAAGTCTGAACTAACAAGTTAGTCACAGTCTGCCTGTTGCTGAAGAAAATAGGAGGTCTCTAAGGCTGGGGAATTGGACCCTTATTTCCCATAGTGATTACAGTAGCCAGGGAGGGGCACTTTGACCACACCCACACTCCACCAAGGCCGTGCAGGCGTCCTGTTTACACCTCCTTTCTCACCAAATTAAATTTCAGGAGAAAAATAATCAGCTCATGAAAATGTAACACGTGACAATACATGACAGGCATGCCCATCTTTTGAGATGAAAGACATCATTATCTTTATATTTTATAGTGCACAAACCAGCCATTATATTTGAAGAAAGACATTGGCTACATCTCCCAAGGTTGTTCACTATACAAACATTCTTGGAATGAGAATCTAGGGGTGTCAGTGAGGATAAGCCTGAAAGAAAGAATAGGAGAAAATTGAGAGCCAAGGAGAATTGTTTCCTAACACAAGGCTGAGACTTTCTTCCCATAATTACTTATCTTACACAATTGAGTTATCATTTATTCATTAACAATGGGAATTAAAAACTAATTAGAAGGAAACTCTTTTAGATGTTAAAAACTCCAATGTAGTCTGAAAACTACTTTAAAAAAGAACACATCACAATGAAAGGTAAAATTAATCCATTCCCTATTGGAGAAAATTGATTTTCCCTCTCCTAGCATGTATAAATGACAGTTGAGTTGCTAGCCTTACCCTAGTGGTTAGGTTTTTATTCATTCATTCATTCATTCATTCATTCATTTTTAATATGGCAAAATAAAATATAATAACATAAAATGAAATCCATGACATTGAAATTGGAAAAGACAAACCAGCAGAAGGAAAGGAGCCCAAGAGAAGGCATAAGAGACAGTGAGTGACACACTCATTCCCATACTAAAGAATCATATAAAAACACTAAACTGGAAGCCATAACATACACATTGAGGATCTGATACAGACCCATTCAGGCCTGTGAATGCTGCTTCAGTCTCTGTGATTTCATATGAGCTTTGCTCATGTTGGTGTAGAGGGCCTTGTTTTCTTGGTGTCCTCCATCTGTCTGGCTATTACACTTTTTTCACCTCTACTTTCTCAGCGTTCCCTGAGTTCTGAGGAGGAGAATTTGATGGAGAGATCATGTTTACGAATGAGTGTTCCAAGGTCTCTCTTTCTTTGTATAATGTCTAGCTGTGGCTCTCTTTATTTTTTCCCATCTGCTATAGGAGGAAGCTTCTCTGATGTTGGCTGAACAAGGCCATGATCTAAAAGTATAGCAGAATATCATTAAGAGTCATTTTATCACTATGTTTTTTTTTCTTTTTTAGACCAGCTTATTTGGTTTTCTCCTAGTTCCCTGGGTTATTTAGTCTTAAGTTCTTTGATGCCCAATCAGTGTGGAATATAGATTCCATCCTGTGGCGTGGTCCTTAAGTCAAATCAGTTATTGATTGGTTACTCCTGCAAGCTGTATGCCACCATTATCCTAGCCTATCTTGTAGGCAGTACACCATTGTAAAGGGTTTGTGGCTGGCTTGCCGTTTTGACAGTGTAAGAGTTCCTTCCTGTCATACAGACACTTTAACAGTAACAACTCCTTCTCTAATACTAAACTTTCCAAGGAAATAAGTTCTTTTGTTCAAATCATATTATATTTATGAAGAGCAGTATCTAAACTGTTTGTATAAATGATTCCTAAAGCCATCTTCCAAGAGGGTCACACCTCACTTGTGTCATGGCACCCTCGTAGTTTTCAGAGCTGAAGCCTGCTAACTTTTAATAATGTGTTCTTTGATCTCACAGATAGCAAAGTTGTATAGTGCTTTGTACTTGCACAGGGCCATTGCTAGAAACTGAATATTGATGTTTCCTACTCTTAATGTTGTAATCATGTTTCCTTTTAATTAATTAGGAAAATAGTGTTTGTTATAAGAAAATGCCTAAAGCAAAATCTGATTCCAAATACCAATCAGAGGGAGAAACAAAGCATTCAGTGCTTATCCTAAAGACAATGTCTCCGTGAAGGTCAATGACACAGATGGAAATTGCAAAGATTTTTGCTGTGGTTTTCTTACTAGTCAGCACATTTATTTAGATACAAGTGAAAAAAAATCTCTTATTTAAGTTTAAAAGTTGACCTTTGCCAAATGTTTATAGAAATCATTAACAATATTATCTCAGTCGATTTAGCTAATTAGGCTTATGTTGCTTTGTAATGAACTCTCTTTGATTCCATAAAGGCTCTTGGAAACTCAAAAAGAAAAGAGAAATGATTGTAGAATGAAGTTGCACAGAAGAATGGAATGGAAAGGTTGAAAAACTCCTGTGGATTATGTGCTGTAAATTTCAAATTTCATTGTCATATATTACTTTATATACCATGATACCTCAGTGCTCTACTACATTGAGCTCATGTTGGGGTAAAGGGGTGTTATGACCTCTGACTCTCCCCATTTTAGAATTGCTTATCCACTTCATCTGTATTTTCATCTCTAACCTGTTAAGTAGTTGGTCATGTGCAAGGCTTCAACTCCTCCAACTCGTGCATGACTTCTCTGAACCTTGTCTTCATAACACACTATGACTTTCCCATGGCAAGTGTGAGGCAGCGTGGAGACTGCCTACAATCCAGAAACTTCTCCAAAATGTTAAAATTCAATCCAACTATGTTTTTTAGCAACTTTAGTAATAAATACAATGGAAAATCAATGTTCAAGGATTTAAAATGTCAATCTTGAAATTTTCAAAGCTAATCTCACATTCTGGCTTACATTGGTAAATGCTTTCCCCTTTTTTTGGTTTACTCTGGAAACATATAAAGGTGTATCTGTGCAATTTGTGTAGCCTTATAAATGAAAAAATGAGTGTGTACATATATACATATTTGCTAAATATAAAGAAATTCATTATAATACTTTATGTAATGTGATTTTGTAGAGTTGGTTTGTCTTTATATACATATTGATTGTTGTTATTCATGAGTCTCCCACTTAACTCTGAAAATAGTATTTTTATTTCCTGGTGAGAGTCCCAGAGGGGAATGGGAAGGAATGTCTTCTTCAGCTCTTTTTCTCAATGCACAGAATGCTTGCCATTGTCACCACATTGAAGTGCCACAACCTCTGTCATGTTTTCAGACACGGCTGTGTACAATTTATAAGATTTACATAGAGGTTATGTGGAATAAATCACGGGCCTTTATCTTTGCTGAGCATCATCTTTGCATTATTTATGAGCAAAGAACAATCCATCATGCTGGACTCCATGTTAGGCTGTTACCATTCACCTAATAAAACATCATTTTCCTGGAGAGCATGATGCTAGTGTGAAGAGGCAGATCTTTCGTTTTCAGAAGAGCCATGCGGCCTGTCTTATACCCTACAGCAGAAAGATGTTGACTGCACCCCTTATTAATGATCAATCATAAAATGTAGCAAACTCACTGAGGAATAGACTTTCACAAGACTGCATTCTGCCAGGAATGTCACTTATCTTGCCCATCCTCTGGATATTACACTATTGAGACACAGTGATTAATTGACTTCTTTTTTTATGAGTGATGACTAGATTCCAGGCATGATTTTAAGTGCTTGGAATTCTTCAGTTAATGAAAAGAGATACTATGTGGGTTTCACCAAGTATGTGTCTGTTGTGAGAAATATGTATGTGCATGTATGTGTGTATGTGTATGTATATTAATGTATGTATATATATATACATATATATGGATTTTAAAATTAACTGACGAAACAGGAGAAGTGAACTAGAAGAGCAAAAGAGAAATATAGAGGAGAGTTTATTTAAGTCTGCATCTGACTCATCAGAGCTTAGTAAATGAGTGCATCAACAATGAAGAAATTCTGAAGAACCATGCACAGGCACCTCAAAATTTTCAACCTGAGACAGAAAAGACCAATCTTCATCTCCAGTGCCTAAGCACTGGCCCATGTAAAACTATCTTTCTTTTGACCATATCAAAATGACTGTGCAGATTCTCATAGGAATCACAGTAGGAAATAGCAGAGAAAGAGGCCAAGAGCAAGATAACTTGCAGTAGAAGGAAGACAAGATGCTATCAGATTACACCCATATGAGATTCTGCACAGCTTCAGCCAATAGAGTAAAAATAGCTGAGAAGATGTAGATGGGCAGTAGGAAAATGTGGCGCAGTTCCTACTCTAAAGCAGCTCACATCCCGTTCACCTGGCTTTCATCCAAACTCAGAGGTTTGCTTGGTGGATTTCAACAGAAAACAACAGCAGTAAGAGAGTGTGGCTACACACCAGGGAATTAGATCAGTACACAGCTTAAAGTCCTGATGCTTTAAGCATTGCCACACAAAAAAAGACCAGTGATAAAAAGTTACATAAAACAAAAAATACAGATACAGGAAAGAACTGATACAAAAATGTTTTAGTTTAGTTGTTCAAGGCGAACAACTGTAATGTTTGCTCATCTAAACAGCTTCGGTTTTATCATCTACTTCCTATAGAACAGAATCACTTTAAGCTGGACAGTGGCCTCTCCCTGTACTTCCAGCATTTGAGAGGAAGAGGAGATGAATGAGGAATTCAAGGACACCCTTGGCTACAAAGCAAGTTTTAGGTTGAAAGTTACCAAATCCTGCAGGTCAGAAATACAAGAAAAAGGGGCAGTAAAGATGCAGTTTTTCAAAACTTTAAAACAAACAAATAAACAAAAAAAAACAGAAACCAACTACTTATTGCCCATTTGTATATCTTCTTTTGAGAACCCTGTTCTGTTCCCGAGCCTATTTGATTAGGCTGTTTTCCTTGATAGCATTTGAGGTTTTGTTTATTCCACATATTAATCCTCTGTCAGATGTATAGCTAGCAGGTCAAGATTTCCTCTCTTTCACTAAAAGTTCATATCAATTCCTACAACAGGTTTGAGAAGCTAGAGGAAATGGACTTTTAAGAGAATTGGGGAGGGGGTTGACAGAGTTCTATGAATTCTCTACCAATGTCTAGGTCAAGGCAGAGAAAAATTTGGCTTCTTCCCATGCTAGGGAGAGAGAGCTTTCAGTGGGATGCCTCAGAAAGACTTGTCTTCTGTATAGGGAATTCAGAGGACATAGAAGACTGACAACATGCTTGAGCAGCACATAAGGGGAATGACCACAGCCAGTTGGATCTTTGAAAGTATATCAGCAGGGAACAATTTTAAATCCAAAATTATCTAGGATATAGCCAAGAAAGATTGATTTATATCCAAGAAAACATGCTGTGATAGAGCAGCACCCTCAGACAGTGAAATGTTTTGATTTGGAAGAAGCAATACATCGTAGATCAGAAGAGATGTATTCAACCACATCAAGGGAAATGCTTTTGAAGTACTCCCAGAAATGAAGGCAAGAATTCCTGGAAACCCCACAAAACTCCAACAGAGAGTAATGATCCTATTTTAATATCCAAATATCTAAATGTTCCATTTTCAAGAATATAAAAATCCCAAAGTATTTTTATATAGGACCCTGTATGACTCTGAAATACCACTCTCAAATGGAAAGCAGAGGAATGTTTCTCCACACTTCTATCACATGTATATCATCATCTATACAACTGTGGGCTGTATAGAAAGGGAAGAAACAGAGAGAAGAAATGAGAAGAGAAAAATATTTCATTAATATAAATCCCAAAAGAACATGTGAAGGTTCAGATTTGAAGTTGAGAGCTTAATAATAGTAGGGTTTTTTTTTTCAGATTCTCACAAGTTAATATTAAGAATTGGGGGGTGAGGTGAGTGGCCAGCAAGATGGCTCCATGTTTAAAATGTATTTGCTATCAGTATAATGACTGAGTTCAATGCCAAGAACCCACATGGGAGAAGAAGAAAACTAACTCCCACAAGTTGTCCTTTGATCTCCATACATGTACAAACATACATATATGGATGCATACATGTTTGGTGATGAATGCCTAATAATGAACTATACTTATACAAATCATATAGCATGATATTGGAGACAGCTATGATTAGGGTTAAAAAATAAAGAATTGTGGTTCTGTGTCTTCCTCGGGGTCATTGGCTGCATTGATGTACAAGGTGGAGGGAACAGAAGCAGGGGAAAGGGTTCAAGACAACTGTGGGTACAAACGGAGACAGCCTTCCAGGATATAGACATTGGTGACTCAGCTCAACTTTATTCCAGAATATAAGGAATACATAGGATTGGGGAGCCTGGAGACAAACCATAATTTGCATTAAGTGGCACATTCCTATCACAAGTTTTAATATGTGGCCATAGGGCTCTATAGCAGAGCTCCCAGGAAAATCTTCTAGGGGGATCTGTTCCAAGGTTCAAGCTAAAGATGAATCAGGCATCTGGCTTAGAGAGAGCTTTTAGATAAGTCAGTCCCCTAGGCCCAGGGACATTCTCCAGATAAGGGCATGTAGAAAGCAGGAAGCTTTGCTGGGGAAGGAGGGAGTTTCCATGTTTCTAGCTATTAAGATAAGCTCCCAGGCAATGGGAGACTGCAACCTCTACCAGGCAGCAAAAAACCTTCCAACACAGAATATGAAGATGTAAACATACTATAATCTACAAAGCAAGAAAGGACTTAGGTCAGCCATCTGTATCACTCATATGTCCTGCACTGAAAGAAGAAACTGGTTTTATTTAACTCAAAGAGAATATTCTGGAGTCAGTAGTCAACTCACATTCACATAAGTCACATGAAAAAATAAACTTTTTTTTGGTTTGGTTATTTGTTTGTTTGCTTTTGTTTTTTTGGTTATTGTTTTTTTTTTCTTTTTTCTTTTTGCCTGTTATAATTGTTTATTGAAAAAGACACAATAATGTAAGAAACAATACACAGAAATGAGTTCTGAATTCTGTGAAATGTTTTCCTTTTATTGAAAATAGATCCTTTTTTCATATATTATAGCCTGATTACATTTTCCCTCCTTCCACTCCTCCCAGATTCTCCACACCTCCCCTCCCTTCCCGATTCCAAGAAACAGCAACCAAACATGACAAAATAAAATATAAGATGAAGCAAAAACAATCAAATGGAAGTTAGACATGTCAATACAAAGGGAGGAAAAGAATTCCAAGAGCAGGCTCAAGAGTCAGAGACCCATTTGTTATCATGGTCAAGAGTCCTGTAAAAATACTAATTAATACCTATAATATATACAATATATACACAGAGGACCTGGTGCAGGCCCATGTAGACTCTGAGTTTGCAGCTTTCAGTCTCTGTGAGCTCATATTCACATTGTTTGGCTGATTTGGACACCTTGTTCTCCTGGTGTCCATTATCCCCTCGGGCTCTTACAATATTTCAACCTCCTCTTCCATGGAATTCCCTGGGCTCTGAGGGAAAGGATTTAATGGAGACCTCCAGTTTAGAGACTTGTTCCGCATAATTTCTGAATGTGAGTCTCTGCATCTGTTGCCATTTGCTGCCAGAGGAAGGCTCTCTGGTGATGACTGGATAAGGCACTGATCTATGAGTATAGCAAAATATCATTTGGAGCCATTTTATTAATAACTCTTTCTTTACTTAGACCAGTGGTGTTTGCTTTTACACTAAACCTTTGGGCTATCTACTCTTTGGTTCTCAGTTATGCAAGCAACATTGGGTGTAGATTTTTTTTTTCTTATGGAGTGGACCTTAAGTCAAAGCAGACATTGTGTGGCTGCTTCCACAAGCTGTGTTACTATTGCCCTAGCACATTTTGAGGGCAGGATAGATTGTAGGTCAAAGATGTTGTGGCTGACTTGGTGTCCATGTTTCTCTTTCATTGTCCTGCAGCATACCTTCTCCCACCAAAGAGACAGGGGTGTTCAATGAGTGCTGCGGGTGTTGTCTTTGGTAGTAGAGCCTCACTGTCAGTTTACCCAGAGCAACCACAGTGTTTTAGCAACAAACTGAGTTTGTTGGGGTTTTCACAGCTCGCCCTTGTCTAATAACTCAACTGAATGCAATTTAGTCCTGCCAATAGAAGCCCCATTGGACAACAAGAGATGGTCTCTTGAGACTCCACATATCCCCCATGACTAGACATCCTCATTAGGATCATCTTCATAGATTTCGGGAAGCTTCTATGGCACTAGGTTTCCACACCTTCCCCAAAGGCCCCCCAGTTTCAGCCATCTCTCCCCATACTCTTTCCCTCCACCTCATCTCATCTTCCCACCTAATTTTCCCATTCCCGGGCTTCCTGTGAAATCCATGCTAGTTCCTCTTCCCAGGGAGGTCCATACATTTCACTCCTAGGCCCCTCCTCTTTGCCTAACCTCTCTGGATCTATGGATTGTAGCTTGGTTATAATTTATTTTATGTCTAATATCAACTTATAAGTGAATACATACCATATTTACCTTTCTGGTTCCAGGTTACCTCACTCGGGATGATTTTTTTTTCTCTAGTTCCATCCATTTGCCTGCAAATTTCATGATATCATTTCTTTAACAGCTGGTTAAAACTTCATTGTGTAAATATACCACATTTTTTTTATCTATTCTTCTGTTGTAGGACATCTAGATTGTTTCCAGTTGCTGGCTACTATATATAAAACTGCAATGAACATGGTTAAGCAAGTTTCCTTATGGTAGCATGAAGCATCTTTTAGGTATATGCTCCAAGAGTGGTATAGCTGGATCTTGAAGTAGGTGGATTCCCAGTTTACTGGGGAACCACCATATTGACTCGCCCCAGCAACAGAAAAGTGTTCTGCTTTCTCCATATTCTTGCCAGCATGAACTATCAGTTGTTATTGATCTTAGCCATTCTGAAAGGTCAATAAAATGAAATCTTAATCCCTAGTGAGATAGAAGCAGTCATTAAAACTCTCCCAGCCATTAAAGCCCATGGCCAGATGGTTTTGGTGCAGAATTCTATCAGACTTCCAAAAAAGAGGTAGCAACAATACTCCTCAAATTATTCCACAAAATAGAAACAGAAGGAACATTGTCCAATTTGTTTTATGAGGTCACAGATATCCTGATACCCAAACCACATAAAGACTAAACAGAGAGAATTACACACCAGTTGCCCTAATATACATAGATGTAAAAATGCTCAATAAAATATTTGCAAACTGAATCTAAGAATACACTGAAAATATCATTTGCCATGATCAAGTAGGCTTCATTCCAGAGATACAAGGACAGTTCAATATATGAAAATCAGTAAATGTAATTCACCATATAAACAAACATAAGGAAATAGGCTACACGATCATCTCTTTAGATGAAGAAAAGGCCCATGACAAAAAAAAATCCAACACCCCTTCATGATAAAAGTACTGGAGAGATATGGGTCCCCTCCTTCCCCATGATCCATTGGCCACAAGACCACAGGGGCAAAGTGGGCAGACGCAGCAAGCAGGGCCTTGTCCAGCCTATGAGTATGATGGAAATAGCCTTCAGGGAGACAGCTTCAGTGAGTCAGCTCAGATTTCTTCCAGAGTATAGAGAATATACAGGATTAGGGACAGTATCTGGGGAATCACCCAATTTGAATTAAACAGCACACTCCTATCATAAAGCTCTTAGCACAAGTCTTAGTTATCATCTGTAGAAGCATGGTCCTATTGTAACATTCCTAGCACAACATCTAATTATCATGTGGACAGCAGGGGGAAAGCTTCTGTGGGGAACTGTGTCCAGGGTCACACTAGAGATAAGTCAGGCATCAGGCCTAGAGAGAGTCTCCAAATAAAGTAGAGAACAGGGCACCTTCCACCTTGCGGGGTGAGGGAGTCCTCCATACTGCCTACTTGGGGAGAGCTTCCAGGCCATGATAGTCTGCAACCACCAACCAGCAGTGCTTCCCAGCAGAGAGATTAGTGACACAAGGGAAATAACTAAGCATAATAAAGGCAATTTATAGCAAGCTATAGCCAATGTTAAATTAAATGGAGAGAAACACAAAGAAACTTCATTAAAATCAGGAATTATACAAGGTTGTCCACTTTCTCCATATCTATTCAATATAGGACGTGAACTTCTATCTAGAGGAATAAGACAATGGAGTAGATCAAGGGGATACAAATTGGAAAGGGAGGAGACAAAATATCTTTATTTGAGGATGATATGATAGTATAAATAAGTGACCCTAAAAATTCTACCGGGAATTTCTACATCTGATAAACACTTTCAGCTAGTATCTGGATACAAGATTAATTAAAAGAAAAAAATCAGTGCCCTCCTATATACAAATGACAAACAGACTGAGACAGAAATTAGGGAAACAACACCTTTCACAACAGCCTCAAATTATATAAACTATCTTTGGGTAATTCTAACCAAGCAAGTGAAAGACTTATGTGATAAAAACTTAAAGTCTTTGAAGAAAGAAATTAAAGAACATATCAGAAAACTGAAATATCTTCCATGCTAATGGATCAGCAAGATTAACATAGTAAAAAATGGCTAGACTACCAAAAGCAATCTACAGATTCAATGCAATCCCCATCAAGGTCCCAATACAATTCCTTAAAGCCCTTGAAAGGAGAATTCTTAACTTCATATGGAAAAAAAAAGATAGCTAGAACAATACTGAACTGTAAAAGAACTATTGAATATCCTATCATTTCCAATTTCAAGTTGTAATACTGAGCTATAGTAACAAAAACTCCATGGTATTGATACAAAAACAGACATTGATCAATGGAATTGAATTGAAGATTCAGACATAAATACACACACATATGGACACATGATTTTTGATAAAGAAAACAGAAATGCACTCTGGAAAAAGGTAGCATCTTCAACAAATTGTACAAGCATTACTAGATGTCAGTATGTAGAAGAATGCAAGCAGATCTATATCTATCACCCTGCACAAAACTCAAGTCCAAATGGATCAAAGACCTCAACATAAAACATAAATACACTGAGCCTGATAGAAAAGAAACTGGGGGATAGCCATGATCACAGTGGTACAGGAAACAACTTTCTGGAGAGAACACCATCATAGCACAGGCATTGAGATCAACAATTAATAAATGGGACCTCATGAAACTGAAAGTTTCTTTAAGTCAAAGGACACTGTTAATAGGAAAAAAACAACAGCTTACAGAATGGGAAAAGTTCTTCACCAACTCCATATCTGACAAAAGGCTGATCTCCAAAATATACAAAGAGCTCAAGATATTAGCCATAAAAAAATAATAATCCGGACTTCTGAATGTGGGTGATAGTTATATGGTTAGATCTGTTTGATCTATGGCAATGGGACCAGGGTTTATCCTAGGTGCATGAAATGGCTTTTTGGAGCACATTCCCTAGGGTGGGATACCTTGCTCAGCCTTGACACAGGGAGGAGGGGCTTGATCCTGCCTCAACTTAGTATGCCAAACTTTGTTAACTCTGCAAAGGAGGCCCTACCCTCTCCAAGGAGTGGATGGGGGTAGGATCAGGGGAAGTGGGGAAGGCAGGAGAAGGAGAGGGAGGAACTGGGATTGGTATGTAAAATGGAAAAAAAACCCTTTTTTAAAAATAAATAAATAAATAAATATAAATGGGGTACACTTCTAAACAGAGAGTTCTCAGTAGAGGAAACTCAAATTGCTGAGAAACACCTGAAGAAATGGTTCACATACTAACCACCAGGGAAATGCAAATCAGAAATGAACATTCTTAAACCTTTCATTTCACATCAATCTTCCTTGAGATTCTGAATTTTTAATGAATGGAATGCAGTAAGTTTGACTTTTCTTCCTGAACATGGAAATTATAAATGGAAGATGTAACTGCAACTGATTTTAACTCATTCAAATAAAACTTTTGTATCTTCCAACTGAATTTGTTGTCAGATTATCAGTCTTCAAAATCGGGGAAGCTGGAGACCAAGTGTATCATATGCAATGAGTGAGTGTTAATAAGTAGAATACCAAAGGAATGAGTAGTACATAAGAACACAGTCAACCAACAATTTTCTTTTTCTTATGAATATCAGATGAATGATCTCAGTCATTTACTCTGAAATCACAAGGGCCCATGATAGAAACTGAATCAGTGAGAGTGTAGCATTGAATACATTCTAAGTTGATAAGAATCAATTGCTACAATCATACAAACATAATCACATGTTAGAAATAAAGACTTAGAATATACTATCTCCAATTTCATACTGAAATATTTCCTCTGATTTTTTTTTAATAGCAGGTATCCCACAGAAATACCCAGCAGTAAGCCTGACATGCTGAGACATTTCACTAAAGTCAATATCCTATGAAAGGCAAACTTTAACAAAATGTATCAAGGAGGGAACTATAATCTGTAATTCATTCTTAAAAGATTTTCTACTGGTGTTTCTACAATGCTGTATGGAGTACCATGGACATTGAAGTGTATCCTCTCTGATAAAAAGGATTTAACAAAAAGAAAGTAACACAAAGTGTCTTTTTATTTATAATATAAAAAAGAGTAGAATAGTGGCTTGACTTTCCGTTGGAGAGCTAAAAGCAAGACAGTCAGACAGTTGAGTATCTATGAACTGCAAATGTAAATAATTTTTTTGTTTGCTCAGTTCAAACCTTCTCTCATTTGGTAAAATAGATTTCTTTTAAATTTATGACTTCACATTCCAGTTTAATACTTTGAGATGATGTAAAGGAATTGAATGATTAGAGTGATTTCAGTTACCTGAATGGGTGAAAACTCTGGTATGAAATACCTTGTTAATGACCAGTGTAAACAAAGCTGAGGCCAGTATATCACCAAATTCCAAATTTAATTTTATGGATAAGAATGAGTAACAGATTGTTAAAGTGTTGTGTCTCTTAATTTTAATATCCTATGTGTAGGTCTTAATAGTCTTCACTTTACAATTCTCTTAACTTGTAATTTTTGCTTACAAGCCTTTTTTCATTTTACAAGCTTTAGAGTTAAAAGCAGTGTAGCCTACATCATGATCCAGTGTTCATAGAGTTTGGCTTTCTGCTTCTTCCTCCCAATCACACTTAAGTCAAATTCGAATTTATAAAGAAAATCCCTGATCTTCAAAAATGTAGATATTCTGCCTTTACTTTAGAATTATAGGCTACATTTCTAATAATTACATCTTTAAAAATGCTACCTTTGGAGATAAACAGATTAGTCCAGTAAAGTGCTTGCTGTGAGAGGAAGAGAGCCTGAGTTCAATCTCTACAATGTAAAGTGCCAGGTACACACTTGCACTTATAGCACAGGGGAGGCAGAAACAAGAGGATCCCCAGCGTGTGCTAGCTAGCCAGTCTACCTAAATGTTTGAGCTCCAGGTTCAACGCCAGGCACCACCTAATAATAGTAATAATAAATTAATAGTAGTAGTAGTAATTAGGTGAAAGGGTGAATGAGAAAAACACTCAATACCCCACTTGGCCTTCTTGTACACATGCACATATGTTCATGTTACACCATACATATACACTCACACAATACATGCATATACTTTAAAAGTGTCATGGAGAAAGGAGATAGGGAGGAAAATGAATTAAAATGTCTCGCCAAGGTTCTAAACAGAAGTAGAAGTATTCTAACAATGCTGAGCAATGAACACAAAAAAAGGTAGACAACACAGGGTTTCCTCTTTATCCTAATACCGGAGCTAGTGTCTCCCGGAAACCAAGAAAATTGGTTCCACAATAGAAAAATTTATTTTCAGCACTTACTGTGTTCTAGACACTGTGCTTTAAACTTGACTTCATTAGTTCCTCAGAACAAACTTGTATGTATTACTACTACTGCTACTACTACTATTATTATTATTATTATTATTATTATTATTATTATTGTCAAATAGTTAAGAAAATTGATGTCCTGCCAAGAGAAAGTGAAAACTGGCTAAGGGGTTAGTATAATTAATTGTTTTCCAAATGGGTTGGTATTGTAGAACAAATATTTGTGTCCCATAAAACTCCTATCTTGACACCCTGATCCCAATATAATGAGGTGTTAAAGGGAAAGCTTTGGGATGTAGTATTAATTTTTAAAAAAAGGTGGAGGGGTAGGAGGAGGGAAGAGAGGGATATCAATGAATGGTATCTAAAATGAATAAAAAATTCCTTAATAAAAATTAAAAAAAGAGAAACAGGAGGAAAAAGTCGTGGTGTCTTCCACAATAAAATTGGTATAGGAAGAGCTGGTTATATCAACTGTGTGAGGATTCAAGAAGTATCTTGTCCTGAAGCTGGAAGATGACCTTGTAATAATTCAACCCCCTAGCAAGTCTGATAATTATTTCTAGTCTTTATTTTTTATCGTATTCTATTATAACCACACAAGAAACTCATGTAAGGAAAAAAACACCAAGGCAAACAGTGTAAACCAAAATTAAATTTAGGGTCAACATATTTCATATTGAAAACAAGATGCCATGCTCCCTTCTGAGCCTCCAAGCAGCACCTTTTCTGGAATCTTATGCAATTTAGTTCACTCCAATTATCATTGCTAGAATCATCTAATCATGAAAATGAAATACACATTGGTGTTGTATAATGTGGTCCTTAGCAACATGTGTATTATCTTCATGAGATCAGTTGTGTCTCTGTGTAAGAATCCATCATGAGTAGGTCGGTGAACAACTGACATTCCCTCAAAGAAGGGGAGGTGTTGCCAAGGGTCCTCAGACCCTCACCTGGGTATCTAGCCACTCCTCCTGGATATATGGATGCAATTTTGCCCTTATTGTTGAACATGAGGGTTTTGAAGGGTCTCTGGAGAGGTCTATTGTAGACAGAAGCTTTTCTCTGTCCCGCCCGGTCCCGCAGCCACTTATAAAATAATTACTCAGACGCTTATATTATTTATGAATGTTTGGCTGATGGCTCAAGTTTATTTCTAACTATCTCTTACAACTTAAATTAGCCTATTTCTACTCATGTATATTTTTCCAGGTGACCGTGGCATTACTGGTCTACTGGCATCTTGCTTCTTGGGCAACTGGATGGCATCTCCTCGCCTCCATCCTTCTTCTTCCCCTATCTCTGCTTGGATTTCCTGCCTGGTTCTTATCCTACCTTGCCATAGGCCAAAGCAGTTTTATTTATTAACCAATGGGAGCAACACATATTCACAGCATATAGAAAGACATCCCACCTCAGTCTATAATATAAAGGATGTGGGAATTAACTAAAATGGTCTTCATCCATGTGGCCATGACAAAGCCATCATCCATGCTGGCTATGCCTGTCAATTATGGCAGCTTTGAGTTCACCCACATTCCTGGAAGTGCCTTGTGTAAAATTTTTTGGCTAGTAATAAATGGGAACCTGTTATAAATTCTTGATCCATCTTTCTACCACATGTCTGCCTCCACAATTCATTCTACAGCCTTCCAGATAATAAGTATGTGAAATGTGTAAAGTGCAACATGTGAGGTTTTTTGCAAGAGAATTAGTCTTCTTCATTTGCTGGAAGAACTGGAATTAAAAGCAAGAAGACATTTGCGTATGATCTCATCTCATATAACATCAGAGCAGATGGTTCTAATGCCTATGCCCAGAAACTGCTACAAACCTTAAGTTCCCATCAGCTACGTACAACAGTAGGTGAGCGGTGCTCACAGGCCTAGAGCATATATTGTGCTTATGCTTATGCTTACCCAGTTTCTAGAGCAGTATTTCTCAACCTGTGGGTCAGGACCCCTTTGGGTTCAAAAAACCCTTTCACAGGGGCTGCCTAAGACCATTGGAAAACACAGATACTTGTATTACAATTCATAACAGTAAAAAATACAGTTATGAAATAGCAACAAAAATAATTTTATGGTTGTGGGACCACCACAACATGAGGTCACAGCATTAGGAAGATTGAGAACTACTGTTCTAGAGAATGATGGTTTCCACCTTTGTCTAGCTTCTATGAGGCAATTATATAGAGTTTAAGTCACAAAGGCATTGGAAGTTGGTGACTGGATTCTGGCTTAGGAGACATTAGACAAGGAGAAGTGAGAATTCAGAGCAGGAAACAAATAATGCACATATTTGAACTTGAACTTGAACTTGGTATTTATTCTGATTGATCACACGTCTTTGATGTTCTATGTTTAAATAGTGCTTGACTCTGAAATTTATATAAAGGAGTTTCCACACTTGCTAGAATTATAGAAAGTATAATTGTTTATGATACAAAATTTCTTTTAAGAAACTTATGTGAAAAAAAAACCCTTTGCAAGTCAATCCATTTCCCTGAATATGTCATGACTTCATCTTTTGTGGCTGAATAAAATTCCATTGTGTTTATTACCACATTTTCATTACCCATTCATCTGTTGATGGACATCTAGGCTGGTCCACATCTTAGGTATCATGAATAGTTCAGCAAGAAATACTGATGTGCAATATCTCTGTAGTAGGAATTAGAGTCATTCAGGTATACAGTCAGCATTGATATATAACTGGGTCATATGGAAATTATTATGTTAAGGGAATATGCCAAACTCAAAAAGACAAACACCATATGTGTCTCTCATATGTGGATCCTAGATTTTATGTTTTAAATTTTATATGCATATATGTATTGTGGGGTATAATCATGAAATCAAAGTGAAGACTATGGGCACGAGGGGTGCTATTAGGTAAGAGTTGTGTAGGAGAAAATGAGTAATATAGTCCCTTTGACATGAAAGCAAAAGAAGTCATAATGATGCGAAGAAGCCACCCAGCAAGAGGCAGACAGGGAAGTGGCAGAGGAGAACATCACAAGAAATGTAGGGTATGTATGAAAATGTCATAATGAAACTCATTAGCTTGCATGATGATTTTTTTCAAAAGCTAATTAATAATTGGAAAAATAGAATTAAAAACTTCATAAGAAAAACATGATAAAATAGTAAAGGATGATCAGTAGCTCCCATCTAAGTGGGGAAGGTCTGCTTAGGAGCCAAACTGAGCTGTGACATCAGATGGGCAGATATGCTAGAAGTGACACCCTCAGAAGTCCTCCACTATTAATCCTTCAAAAATACCCTTTTGAAGCATCACTAGTATTGGTCTGCCTAAGGTGCCCAAATAATTCACCCCAGATGTACATTTCATATCAACAATCAGCTCTTCACAACAAGAAAACAGATGAGACCTTCGGTTGCGATTCTAGCGTGTCTACAGAGAAAACTAGCATTAAGACAAAGTCTCTGAACCTTAGTAACCAAATGGTCATCCAGAAGCATCCCAGGAATTGACTGCTTTCTCTCTTGCCACGGGTACCTTGTACATGCTAGAAAAATGTTCTAGCACTGGAATGTTCAGCTCTGTTGAGTTATCCCCAGCCTTCTCATCTTGTTCATACATTAACACATTAAGTACATTATACTGAGGTGACATATTAGTAAAATGATTGTTTCCAAGAACTTTAAATATAAAATGTTTAGCCCAAAACAAAGAAAACTCCCAGTGGCTGTTTTAATATGAAGCACTGGAAAAATAATAGTCAAAAGCACAAAGTGTGTTTATTTAAACGACCGTGACATGCCAAAAGATTTTTAAAGTGTTCAGATGATCCCATTAAGAACTAAGCAGCAAGTAATTATCATGATTCACCAGTTTGACCCACTTAAGCTTTAAGATGTTTCCAGTTGCAAGTATTTTGAGTACTGTCTATTATGTTACTAAGATGATTGTATGTATTAGTAACAGCATGCTTTCCCTCTATTATCATAATTTTCCTCTCATATCCCTAAGTATCTAGAGATCTAAATACTGATGGATGGGATTGATAATAGCCAGATATTTTATGTATTAGCATTTCATTTGAAACATTGTAAGAGGCTACTGAAGAAGTGAGGATAAGCAGCAGGAGAAAAATCCAGCATCTACCTGGCCTCTTTCTAGTTTACACATACTCCTCCAAGGTGAGTTTCATTCCTCACTTTTACAGTTACTGCAACCCTACCACCCTAATCCTATTTGGGGATAATTAGTACAAGACATATTCTAGGGGCTTTCCCAACCATCCATGTTCCAGTCTTTACACTGTGAAGTGATAAATGTGGGCTAGCTATAAGCACCCCAACTTGCATGAATAGGTTGGATGTGTTGTCCAGCTACAGAATTCCCTGATGCCTAGACTTTATTTTTCCACAATGAACTGGTTTGTTAGTAAATACATATGTGAAGATGTATGTATAAAGTAACAGAACAGTATTATTTAATATGCAAAAATCTTCACTAGAGTCCCAGAAATTTAACCAAAAATACGGACCTATTCTATGAAATATAAAACTATATATTTGGAAAACTCAATTTAGAACATTAAGAAGTATATTCAACCATATCATTGATTTCTTATAAAAGAAATTTAACTTTTTTATTTTTTATTCTTGAGGTTATAAGCTAGGTACAGTATCTCTCCCTTTCCTCCCTTCAAACCATGTACCTCTCCTTTCTCTTTTTAAATTTCATGACTTCTCTTTTTATTAACTGTTAGTATATGCAGAAGCTACACCCATAAAGTCTTACCAAGATGACGGGCTCAACGTGAGCAGAACAGGGTCAACAACAGTAGACATGCAAAGGCAACAGGAGAAAGTCCAAAAGGCCTCAACCCTACACAAAGAACTACAGGCAGCTAAGGAGGCTGTTAGTGGGATAAATAGTCATCTCCAGGGAAAAGCACACCAGGTTGTTATTCAATACCAAATGGTCAGCCTTGAAAACACACATATGATTGGCATTGCACAGACTGTGCAGGTTATATTTAGGAATGTATATGTATGTGCTTATAAATACATGCATGAAATTTGGCTTATTTTGAGAGATCTTTC
>CABHPQ010168415.1:0-45204 GCA_902168405.1 Peromyscus aztecus | reverse complement strand
AAGCAAATATAGTTTAAATAGTCTGTGAATGATGTTTGTATATTTCTGTATTATTATGTATATATTTTGCAGATTTAAGTTCGGACTTTTGCAGTGAGACAATGTTGCAGTTGATTTTGAAAGGGCAATGATCTGCCGCCACGCACAATGTCTCAATGCAAGAACAAGAGCAGTAATTTAGTGAAAACAAAAGTCTAGCACTTGGCTTCTAATAAGCATCTTGGGAAAGGTATCCAGGAGGCATAAACAAATGTAAAGTGGCTGTAAATATATTCCTGAAGGTTTATGTTTTTAAATTTCCCAAGTATATAACTAGTGGGCACATGCAATTGGCAACTATTATGCTAGAAAAATATTTAGTCAGCATTTTTTAAAACCTTCAAATTTTAGGCAATGTTTTTATTTATAAATGTCGCAATGCCTGACAATATATTACAAATAACAAGGATGAGTTGCTTCAAATGAGTCAGTCTCTATCTTTCTTTTTAATGTAACACTGAAATAGATGAGTTCAGATGAGGTCCTCACATACACACATGCAAACACTCACACACACACACACACACACACACACACACACACACAACTAAAAATTGAATAAATAAATAAGTTTACTTTAGAGAAGGGTTGGGAATGCATCTAGCTCAGTTGGCCTAGCATGCATGAAGCCATGGGTTCAGTCTCTAGCACCATATGAACATGGTGGCACACATCTATAAGTCCAGACAGGTGATCTTCAAGGCAAGCTGGCCAGCTAGACTAGCTGAATCAGAGCTCCAGGTGCATCAAGAGACCTGGTCTGAGTAATGAAGTGGACTGTAGTCAAGGGAGACACAAGGACATCAACTTCCTTTTAAGGCCTTGGGCCATGAACTACTGCATTTGGCTCAGCTTGCAGACTGGAGCTGCCTCGTTGGTGACTCTCCTGTACTTTGTTTTTGTTTTTGTCACAAGTCAATAACTGATGTTCGTGCCAATAGCGGGATAAATGCCAGTGACAAGTCTGGCATGGCTCATGCCCACTGTGTGTACTGTAGTCTCCATACATGTCATTAAGATGACATAAAAGTGGTGGCTTCAGAACAGGACAGCATTCCATCATGGCCACCAAACCCACCACATTGGAGAACTTCCAGGGCCCAATGGTGTGCACCAATGTTTCCCATAACATGGAGCTGGGCCACCCAAAGGCAAATGCAAAGAACCCCATGTTAACACAGTCCAAGTGCAGTAGCTGAGGAAAGGTGTTGTTACTTGGCATGCTTGCTTCACTGACAGCAACAGAAGCAGTGAAGAAATACGGGGCTTGAGGTGTCACCCACTTTGTGTTGGCCTCTGATCCAGCCAAAGATCTGGCTAGCATGTCAACAAAGCCAAAATAGAAAGAAGGCCAGGCTCATTAGAATAATGACACACTACTAAGAAAGAGAAAAGGTATACAGTCTAAAAACAAACAAACAAACAAACAAACAAAAAACTCAGATAAAAAAATCCAACCAAGATAAGCTTTCAGAGAGACAGAGTAAGAAGAAGCAGGTAGGAAGTAGAGTCAGACAATGGTTTGTCAGCTGTATAGAAGACCCAGCCTTCTCCCTGGGTTTTTCTTCAGGAGATCTATTTTTGTACATCCTCTTCTTTGTTTATTTCAGATTTTCCAGATTTGTGAGGAGCATTTGTAGACTTAACTTTTCTTGCCCTTGTTGGTGTGGGCTCTTCTAGGTGGCATCATGCCTCCAGCAGCATGTAAGTTTAGTAGGTGGCCCCAGGAATTAAAAAAAAAAAAAAAAAGCTAAAGATACAGTAAGAAGTCTGGTGCTGGGGTCAGGGGAGGGAGCCCTTGTAAGAAGAACACAGGGCTGCCTGACTCGGCCAGTGCTCACATTCTGAGCCAGATTCCAATTGAAAAAGAACTTGAGACCATCAGTAACTCTAATACAAGAGTAAAGTTGCCCTTAGGCAAAGAAGCTGTAATCAAGCCTCAGCTGGACAAACAGTCGCTAGCAATACTGACTAGAAGACTAAGGTGTTTCTTGCACTGGATATTGTTGGTAGGACCTCCAATAAACATAGCAGCCAACGTGGCAGAGGATATCCACAACACTTTGCTGCTGCTGGCATTAGATAAGCTTTCTACTTCCTTTAAGAAGGTGGTGGTGGTGGGTCTGAGAAATGCATAAGAGAAACAGATAGATGCAAAGTTCCAAGGAACTGGGTGCCCCAGCCTCTGGGGTTCAGACCCACTGGTCCTTCAATCACCACTGGCTTGTAGGTATGTGTGAGTTCCCAAACACTAAGTGAGAACAATTGATTCTTGCTACATTCATTTCCTGTCTCTCTGTCCTTCATTTCTTCACGGCCAGTGTCTTGAAACCTTGTTTCATTGGGGGAGTGTTAACTAATTTTTTTTAAGTTGTTTCAGACAGTGGATTACTTCATCTTTGCTCAAAGCAGAGGTTTCCAAATACTAGCTTCTCCACACTACATTCTTTATTTAAAGAGAAGAATAAGTAATATTTTAAAAATTCGAATAAAGAATGCAATATTTATGTTTACACAGAGACTTTATCCTGAGGTATAACATTAATAGTTTGAACTCTCCTTTAATTTGTCCTTATATTGAAATGATTATTATTTAATATATGTTAAGCCTCCAAGATATGGATGCCATAACTCTACTGTAATTAATCAAAATCTTGCCTGGAGAACTTGAGATCTAATGGCATGAAAAATACACAGTGTTGGAGCTCAAATGTAGAGCTGAAGTAAAAATGAGCAGTGAAGGCTAGTGTGGAAATGCACTAGACTGAAATGTCAATCTTTCATTTTGAAGCACTTTAAATGGGAAAGTCAAGCTACAGAGGTTTAATGAAAGAAGTAACCCCTGAGAACAATAAGAGGAGATAAATTATGTAGTGCTCCATAATTAGAATACTATCAGATGACCACACAGGGATGGGGCAAAGAGGAGCTCTGTATCACAACCTCCTGAAGTAGGTGGGCAAGTATTTCCTCAGTTTTAAAGATGAGAATGGTAGAGTCTGGTGAGAAAAATAGTGAACTCTTCAAAGACCTGCCTTGCCATCTTGAGTGAAGCTGGCACGCTTAATTGTTCGTTTAAAGTTTTTTGTTAGTAATTTGAGAATTTCATACAATGTGCTTTAGTCATAATTAACCTCACCACCAACTCTTCCCAGATCTCTTTTCTATCCACACAACTTTGTGCCTTTCCCCCTCATTAAGGACAACTTGTGATGCCCAAACATTCTTGGGTGTATGGCCTTCCACTTGAACATAGTCAACTTATAAGTGGGCTACTCATATAGAAAATAGACTTTACTCCCAGCAGCTATCAATTTCTAATAACTCCTTGACAGGAGATGGGACTTTGTGCCAAACTCCCCTCTATATGCGGGAATTTGGTCTGCTTTGAGCTTTTGCAGGTCTTGCATACAGTGTTACAACAGCTGGGAGTTCATATGTGCAGCTACCTTGCTGTGTCTAGAAGATACAGTTTTCATTAGTCATCTATGGCTCCCAGATCTTACATTCTTTTGACCCCTCTTCCTCAATGATCTTTGAGCCTTTGAAGGAAGTGGTGAGGTATATATGTTCCATTTGAGGTGGAGAATTTTGTAGTCTCTTATTCGCTATACTTTGGCCAGTTGTGGGTCTTTGTGCTAATCACAGTCTATTGCAAATAGAAGATTCTCTGATGAAGATTAAAAGATGTATTAATCTATGGGAATAATGATGTTATTAGCATTTGGTTTAATACCATGTCCATTTAGCAAAATAGTAATAGCAGGTTCTCCCCTAGGTAGGGCCTGTGATATGTCTTGCTATAGGCTCTTGGCCTGATAATGGTGCCAGGTATGGGTTTCATCTTGTGGAGCAGGACTTAAATCCAATAAGAAGATGATTGGTTACTCCCATGATGTTAATGCCATTGTTGCACCAGTGGCATATCTTGCCAGGCTGGTCATTATTATAACCCACAGAGTTCAGAGCCTTTCTTCCATGGCTACTTTCTCTTTTCTTCATCTGCACATCCACATATACCCATATGGGTATAATTTATATGTACTTTTCTGTCAGCATGCACAGCACCTTTTAGCATTATGAAAGCTAGTTACAGGGATGAAGCTTCAGGGTGAATACCAGCTTGATTTCATCATGTTTTATGACTTAAATAAGTGGTGTCTTCAGCAATAGGGTTCTTACTGTCAATTCCGGACAGTGATTAATAGTGTTGACAATAGCCTGTAATGTATGCAGGTCTATGGGCTCTCACTGGCCAACAACTCCGAAAGAAGTAACCTATTCCTGGTGCTAGGCCTTTTATTTGCTAATCTCCAGTATCTAGTAGGGACATTGTCTTCATTATAGGGTAGCTCCATCTTAATTCTCACTCTGTCTTACAGATGTATGATGTATGGAGGCTTCTACAGCAATAGACTTCTGTCTTAGAGTTTCTATTGCTGTGAAGAGACACCATGATCACAGCAACTATTATAAAGGAAAATATTTAATTGGGGTGGATTACAGTTCCGAGGTTTAGTCCATTATCATCATGGCAGGACATGGTGGTGTGCAGGTAGACATGGTGCTGGAGAAGGAGCTGAGAGTCCTACATCTTGATCTGCAGGCAACAGGAGGTGAACGGTCACACTGGGTGTAGCTTGAGTATAGGAGACCTCAAAGCCCAACCCCACAGTGACACACTTCCTTCAACAATGCCATACCCACTCAAACAAGGCCACACTTCCTAATAGTGCCACTTCCTTTGGGAGCCATTTACTTTAAAACCACCACAAGAGGTTTTTTGCAACCAGTATCGTGGCAGGAATCAAGGCAGTGCCTGGGCAGAAGTGCTGGAGCAGAGGATGAGAGTTCTACATCTGGATGGCAGGCAACAGGAAGAGAGAGA
This sequence comes from Peromyscus aztecus, assembly GCA_902168405.1. Lineage (NCBI taxonomy): Eukaryota > Metazoa > Chordata > Mammalia > Rodentia > Cricetidae > Peromyscus > Peromyscus aztecus. Next base: position 40,277 of record CABHPQ010168415.1, on the reverse strand, counting down.
GACACTGGGCCTGGCTTGAGCATCTGAAACCTTAAAGCCCACCCCTAGTGACGCATTTCCTCCAATAAGACCACACCCACTCCAACAAAGCTACACCTCCTAATAATGCCACTCCCTATGAGCCTATGGGGGCCATTTTCATTCAAATCACCACAGTTTCCATATGACTATTTTGAAAAGCCTTTAGTCTTATTTTTTTCTCATATTCTCTCTTCTATCCTGTGATCCCCTCCCCTGTCCTAATTTGACCCTTTCTTTTCCATTATCCCCCTCTACACCAGTTTATTTTGTCTCCTTTCTCTTGTGAGGCCTCTGCTTGGCCCTTTTAAAAATTTCCTGACCTCTGCGGGGTATTCCGAATGAGCAAACATACTGGAAAATTCAAAGCTAATTGCATCTTTCTTACACAATTATGAGGACATACTAAGCCCCAATGATGAACGGACATAATTATCTAGCTTCCTTATTTCAGTAGGTGTAGATTTATCACCCAGGGAAAGATAGCTTTGGAAGGGTTTAATTTGATGTGGAGGTGGTAGGTGACTCTGTCAGGGTGGTTTAAGAGTTTATGCATATTTATATTTTGAACTGTATAACAATTTGGTAGTTTTAACAGCACCACAGAACCATGCTGGACCTCTTGCCTTTTGAACTGCTCAGCAGAGCTTTATGCATGTTATAAGTGATGAGTGAATAATTTTGGAAAAATTAAGGATGTTCTGAATTGTAGAAGAATTAGAGCTAAATCACACCACTTATTTTAAATTGGAAACAACAATACCTTTCTTTCTTGTGACTTCAAATTCTATTAAGTGAGATTTATAAAGCAAGGCAGGAGTCTGTCTCCTGACCTAACACTTTCAGGGTGTAAGGGATAATGAAGGATTTATTGTATTTATTGAATTGCACACACTCCTTTCTTCCATGGCTGCTTTCTCTTTTCTTCATCTGCACATCCACTTCACAAGCCATTCTTTCCACCACCTCCATCACTGTCCACTCTCGAAGGACAATGACCTCACTTGCCTCTGGCAAGTGGCCTCTCTGCTTCCATCCTTGTCCTTCGGCCTTCTGGTCTCTATATAGTAGCCATGGTGGCTTAAAATGTATTTTGTCATCTTCTGGTTAAAATTTTTTGCATGTTTTCTTTTTTAACTGAAAGCGAATCCTTGCTTATTGGTGGCCCGAGTTCTTAGATTCTGCTTGGGTAGTTGCGATTGCCAATCTTTACTTGGAATGCCTTGCTGTATTGTATCCAAAAGTGACCCACATTATGGTGTGCCAAGTAGGGCAAACATGAAACTCTCCACAGACTTTCCTGAAAAACCACACACATTTGGATATTTAACTTAAATGGGTTGGTAAAAGTGTTAGGCATGGTGATTTCTAATTGCAAAGCTTTTGGAAATAAGATGGTTTGGAAAGTTATGGTTTGTTAATTGAAGAGAAACATTTCTGTGTCTCATGCTGTCTTGTGAGGCAGCCATTCCTGATGGAAACAACAGCCACCCAGGGTCTGTGCTGATACAATAAGCACATGCCATTCATTTTATCTCCCTTAGTATGTTGTCACCTCTACAAGCAGAGTTTTCTAGCCCGAATGAGCATCCTCAGGACTGGAACACCTGACCTTCCCTCCAAGGTCAATTGCAGTTCAGTCGTGGGGGACGAAGCTATTACACCTGTGTTGCACAATTTGTGTTCTGCCCTGATCCATTTTGTGCCGTTAATGTGGGCTCTGCTAGTCTGTCAGACAAAGAGGCTACATTCAGGGAGACAGACATGAAAAATGACCCAGGGAGAAACAGGATTTTTCTAACAAAGAGATACATCAATGTAAGAACTTATTAAAAACATACCATTTATAATGCACCAATTGTGCTCGTTGCCATGACCATCATTGTTATTCTAAGCTGCTTTCCCAGGCTTTCAGAGTCGACCAGTGTCCTCAGACAGCCCCTGTTGTAAAAGATGGATTTTTCTTTTTATATTGCTACTGTAGTGTTTGTTCCTCTGCTTAGTTCAAAGGGCTGCACTTCTCTTCATCCCTGTTTGTACCAATTTCCTTTTAAGCTTGTCTCTTCTAAGGTGGTTAGAGGAGTAATTTTTTCCCCTTTTTCAAAGTAAGATACATAGAAATTACCTTTCTGCTTTGAGAAATTTAAAACATCCATACAAATATGTTTTTTTCTTTAAAATGAACCCTATAAGACCTCTGTAACAATCAATTTTGCTTTCAATAAAAACACTTTGACAGCTTGTGTAAGTGTACTGTGCGTTTATATAATATCAAGAAGAGGATAGATTCTTCCTCAGTGGATGTTTATGGAATGATGCACAGTCTTTTTAAAATATTTACCTTCCTTTTATGGATAGAGATAGCCACTGAGACACTTGAATCAACTCAACCAACATGCTGCTAGTTGTGGACACGGAGTACTGCAGCGACTGACCACACCAGTCTCTCGGCATCAGGAGTGGTGTTGTTGAACTTGAAAGGAGCATCCGTGTGAGTGGTCACGTGACAGGCTCTAAGGAAGACAGCGTGCGGGAGAAAGCACCCGGTAAACTTTAAATTGTTAAAGCCATTTTTTCATTTTTAATGGAAACATTTTGAAATATACTTTTCTTTGGTTTCTCCCCGTGCTCCTCTCTGTCTTCCTATTAACTCCTCGCTTGCACTCTTCCAACTCCAGTATCTTTAAATCACACAATTCCAGTGTTCTTCATGGTTGAATAAAACTCCATTGCATATATGGACCACATTCTCTTCATCAATTCGTTTGCTGATGGACATCTAGGCTGGCTCCATTTTCTTGCTATTGTGAATAGAGCAGTTCCAAACACAGATGTTTAGGTAGTTCTGTGGTAGGATACGGAACCCTCTGGGTAGATGCCCAGGAGTGGTATAGCTGGGTTACAAGATGGTTCTATTTTTAGTCTTCAGTAAGTCTTTTTAGATGATTTCCATGATGACTATACTAGTTGGCACTGACACCAAAAATGAAAAAAGGTCATGCTTTCCCCATGTCTTCACCAGCCTTTGTTGGCACTTACTTTCTTGATCTTAGCCATTCTGACTGAGGAGAGATGAAATCCCAAAGTAGTTTTAAATTGCATTTCCCTGATGGCTAATGATGTTGAACACTTTCAAAAATACTTATTGACCATTTCTGTTTCTTCTTGGGAACTGTCTGTCAGTTTATTGGCCTGTTTATTGACGGAAAGTTTTGTCTTTTGTTGTTCAGTTTTTACAGTTCCTTATATATTACAGGCATTAACTCCATTCTGAAGTATGGCTGACAAAGACTTTCTCCTATTCTTGAGGCTGTCTATTCAGTCTGTTGATAGTAATCCTTGCTGTGCAGAAAACCTTTTATTCATAAAATCCTATTTATCAATCTAGAGGTTGTTTTCTGTGATATACTGAGAAATTTTTTTCCTGTACCTATCTTCTGAAACACTCCCCCTATGCTTTGCCTTAGTATGTTCAGCATTTTCCATTTGAAATTAAGGGCTTTGATCCACTTTAAATTGATTTTTATGGAAAGCGAGAGGTTTGGATCTAATCTCGTTATTCTGTAGTGTGCATCCAGTTTTGCCAGCACTGTTTATTGGATGGGCTCTTTTTCTCCCCAGTGTATATTTTGATGCCTGTGTCAAAAATTGTGTTCCCATAGTTAAGTGAGTTTTTTTTTTTCTGGACATTCTATTATGTTCTATTGGTCCACATTCTGTTTTTGTATCAGTATTGTGCTGCTCTATTTGTCACTGTGGTTCCATGGTGGAGTTTAAGGCCAAGTATGGAAATACTCAGGCAGACTTATTTCTGTTTTGGATTGCTTTCAAAAACCTTTGGTCTATTGTGCTTCCACATGATTTTTAGGATTGTTTTTCTGGTCCTGTGAAAAGTACCACTGCAATTTTGATGAGGATTGCGCTGAATTTGTAGATTGATTTTGGAATGGTACTGGTTAGTTTTTGCCGACTTGACACAAACTAGAGTCATCTGGGAAGAAGGAACCTCAATGGAAGCCATATCTGTAGGCATTTTCTTGATTAATGATTGATGACTTGTCTCCATCAGATTGGCACTGTGCTGCTCTCCGCAGGTGGACCAGGAAAGCAAGCTGAGCAACTGTGAATAAGTGAGTCTGTCAGCAACATTTCTCTTTGGTCTCTGTCTCAATTCTTGCATCCAGGTTCCTGCCTTGGCTTCCCTGGATGATCGATGTCACTGTCACCTGTAGGGTAAATAAACCCTTTCCTCTCTATGTTACTTTTGGTCATCATGTGTGGGGCATTTACCCACCAACCCCACAGCTTCCCAGAGTTTTCTTGAGTGTGAGCAGCAGGAAATATTAGATAGCAGGATTTATTGCGGAGAATATCGCGGAGATAAACAGATAGAAAATTAAGGATAGCCTCGAGAGGGCCTGGAACCTTTTCCAATGGGCCCTGACTGTCTCTGCCCCAGAGTTTTTATAGAGACGCCAAGGGGTGGAGCAAATGACCTCCTCCCCCAGCACAGCCAAGTGCAGACCATCTCAGACACCTGCACTCAGGCCTGTGGTCCTAATTATCCTCTATGTGGACCTGCTGGGTAAAGCCATGAGGAACCCGAGAACGGGCTCCCACAATCATGGTATTTATCAAAGCAAGCGAAGGCAAACTAGGGCAGGTGGTACAATCACCTTTGTAATATTGATTCTACAGTCTAGGAGCACAAGAGGCCCTTTCTTCCTCTAGAATCTTCTCCAATTTCTTCTCTTCTTCTTCTTCTTCTTCTTCTCCTCCTCCTCCTCCTCCTCCTCCTCCTCCTCCTTCTTCTTTTAGTGTCTTAACATATCCATTGTAGAAGATTTTCACCTCCTCAGTTAGGTTTATTATTATTATTATTATTATTATTATTATTATTATTATTATAACTACTCTTCTTCTTCTTATATTATTTTTTAAAGCTATTGTCTAGGGAATGCTTTCCTGATTTCTTCTGGGCATGCTCAGTTTAGCTCTGATTATATTTCTGCAGTGTGAACTGTCTCCCGACTCTCAGAGAGACTGGTACTCAGTCTTTCACTCCACTCCACTTGTGGGACCCTACTCAGTCTAGCAGCTTGGCATGGCTGGGTTATTTTTGGAGAAAGTCTCATCTGGTCTTATTTCTGCTTTCTGTGGCTCTTTATTTCATTGCTACATTGATTGCTTTTATTTATTTATCTTTTAAGAAGTAATTTTTTTTTATTCTTCTCTCATATATTACATCCCGTCCTCAGTTTCTCCTCCCTCCAGTGTCTTCCTCCCAACTTGCCCTCTCCCCCAGATCCACCCCACTCCACCTCCCCTTAGAAAGGAGCAGGCCTCCCAGAGACATCAACCTAACAAGCTGCAATAAGACCAGGCACATACCATCACATCAAGGCTGGATGAAGCATCCCAGTAGGAGTAAAAGGGTCCCACAAGCAGGCCAAAGAGTCAGAGACAGCCCGGCTCCCTCTATTAGGAATCCTGCAAGAACACTAAGCTACTCAGCCATAGCATATGTGTAGAGGACCTCGGTCAGACCTTTACAGGCTCCCTGATCTCTGTGAGCCCCCATGAGTTCCGGTCAATTGATTCTGTGGACCTTGTTCTTGTGGTGTTCCTGATTCCTCTGGCTCCTCTGATCCTTCCTCCCCCTCCTCTGCAGGACTCCCCGAGCTCGGTGCATCTGTTCCCACCGGTTGCTGGATGAAGTCTCTCTGGTCTCTGATGAGGATTCTGCTAGGTGCGAGTCCTGGAACACTCTGCAGGCAGGACAAACTAGGACAGAGGTTTTGTGGCTGGTTTGGTGTCCCAATCCCTTCACTTGAGGCCTTGCCTGGTTAGAGAAGTTGGCCAGCTCAGGCTTTGTGTCCCTCTATTACTAGGAGTCTTTGTTAGGGTTACTCTCAGGTTTCATGGAGTTTCCATTGCACTAGGTTTCCACCTAGCCCTCAAATGCCCCCCCCCATTCAAGTTTCTCCCAGTCTTTACTTCCTCCTAACCTGATCGCACCTGTTCCCAACCTCACCTGCCCCCAGTCCACCCTTGAAATCTATTCTAGCTTTCCTTCCCAGGGAGATCCTTGTGTCTCCCCTTAAAACTTCCTTGTTACTTAGTCTCTCTGGGTCTGTGGATTATAGCATGATTATCTTTTACTTTACAGATCATATCCACTTATTAGTGAGTACATACAATGCTTTCTTTCTGGGTCTGGATTACCTCACTCAGGATGATTTTTTTTTTTTCATATTGATTGCTTTTAATCTTGACTTTTTTTTTCCATCTGAACTTCTGGTCTTACAGATGCTGCGTCTAACCTGCTATCTTAGCTCCTCCTCAGAAGACAGAGCATCCAGCAGCACATCAGCTCCACGCCTCTGTCTCTCAACAAGACTCTTGTTCTTACTCAAGTTTCAGTCTCCCATTAGGTCTACACAAGCAGAGGCAGACACGTAACCAATTGCAGCTCTTCTCAGTGGGATCTGCAACCATTATGGACCAAAGGTTTGTGTTCACAAAACTTTGTATGTCTTAACCACCAGGAAATGAGATTTGTCAGCCACTGTGTTAAGAGTGGGATTCTCATGAATGGGATTCCTGCTCTGTGAGTGAAGCCACAAGGAACTAGCTTAGCTTGCCTTTTCTACAATGAAAAGATGTAGGTATGTTTTGCTGTCTCAGCACCAGGAAACCAGTCTTAACTAGACATCAAATCTGTAGTCTTTCAATTTAGAACTTCCCAGCATCCATGTCTGGGACAAACACATTGCAGTTATCAAGTCAAGATGTTTTGTTGCAGCAGTTCAAACAGAACAAAATAATATATGTTTGAGTTAACCAAAGGTACGGTCCCACTAAACAGCAACCATACGTTAGTGAGCCCTTCTCCATCTCACAAATCTTCTTTTATTAAATTAAAATAATTATTTTATTATTAACAAGTATGGGTGTTCTATCTGCCTGTATGTGGGTCCAAGAAAGCCAGAAAAGAGTGATAGATGCCTTGGAACTGGAATCAAGAGATGCTTATGAGCAGCCATGTGGATGCTGGGAAATGAACCTCAGTCTTCTGGAAGAGCCATGAGTGCTCTTAATCTTTGACTTTCCAGACTCCTAAATAGATTATAGTTTATTCTATTCACAAGTTCTGCTATAATCTAACCACACACCTCCTTTCAAGGAATCGTGCGTGAAATGTTTTCCAAATTCTAACTTAAAAAGAAAATCTCTTTTATTTCTCAGAACTCATGAGTCAGTATTTTATGAATTTTTGAAGCCTATAGTTTCTCTTTGAGATACAAAATTAAAACTTTATAACATCCCTTTTACTGAGACTTAATTAAGACAACATCAAGTTTTACTTTGCTGGTAGTTTGAAGGCTCAGACATTCCCTTCTGGGATAGCATTTTATTCTTTGCCAGCTAGTTTCATTCACACATCTTAAAATAAAACAAAGCATTAAAAACAAAAGAGTTTAACATTGTGGCAGTATTTTTAAAAGCTGTGCATTTTATTGGCTAACAAAATCCTCACAATAAAAAACTCAGGAACTTAGACTGCCAGTTTTCTTCCTTTCTTCCCAGTTTCTTCTTTAATTAATGTGTTTATGAAATATTATTAGCACTAAGTTCCATGATAATGTTAGGTGTTATTTTCCCCCCTTCTCCCCTTCAACTTCTTTTTCTGTATTTGCCTCAGTTCCAATCTCATTTATACTTCGTTACATTTGATTGAAAAGCTGAGGATAGAAGTATGAATGAAGGTAATTTTTGTTTTCAAGGGTTTCATAGGCTATATGTTTTACATTTGTGCATAAGTATCATGATTTCTTTGTGCTCATGTATTACTTTAAAATTAGAATAGCCATTTAATATAATTACAAAAGATACTGGAAGTAAAAGAACGTTAAATATCAGCCTATTAAGTTGGCAAAATTACATTCTATTTCTAGTACTTAGTCAAAAAAGAAAGTTCTCTCAATTGTAAATGAGTTTTAAACTGATGAAAGTTAAGTTAAAATATTTCTTTAGATATGGTTTTTGCATACAAAATACTGTCAAAAGAATACTTATAATAGACAAATAGTCTCAGAGTTCTTTGCATTGAGTGATGAATAGTGAGATGCTGAATAAATCTGATGTGCTGTTGTGATCATCAAATATTCTTTCACTCCTTCATCCCCCCCCCATGAGTTCCTATGTGCCTGTGCTCTAGACCATGGCTTCCTTAATATTTCCCACCTTTACATTCAAGGAATTTTTATATGACTCCAGCTAGAGTGGTACACAAAATAGCTATACCAGCCAAACATTTGCTAATTACATAAAGAAATTTATTTTAAAATAATTCTTTAGTATACATGAAATTTTACCTTTTACTAAATATTCAGGCAAGTTTGCATACTGATGAAATGGTTATGCTTGTTTATGTTTAGATAAAGAAATAAATTTTGTTTGATTATTTGATGTGCCAAGACATAAAGCATCTTTAGCTTTCATTGTTATTTGGTAGTTTGATTGTGTCGATACTGAGAACACTGCTTTGCATGAACACACAGTACAAAATGGCGGAAATGCATTTATAACCATTTCGGAATTTTCTGAAAATTCTTTCCTAATCCTATGCTGTGGCTATTGTTCTGTATAAATAAAATGCTGATTGGCCAGTAGCCAGGCAGGAAGTATAGGCGGGACAAGCAGAGAAGAGAATTCTGGGAACAGGAAGGCTGAGTCGGAGAGATGCTGCCGGCCGCAACCATGACAAGCAACATGTAAAGATAACGGTAAGCCAGAAACCATGTGACAACTTATAGATTAATAGAAATGGGTTGATTTAAGATATAAGAATAGTTAGCAAGAAGCCTGGCACGGCCATACAGTTTATAAGTAATATAAGTCTCTGTATGTTTACTTGGTTGGGTCTGAGCAGCTGTGGGACTGGCGGGTGAGAGAGATTTGTCCTGACCGTGGGCCAGGCAGGACCAGGAAAACTCTAGCTACAATCCTAGGGCAAAAATTATTAACATTTTAAAAGATTAAACTTGTCCTCAAATAGCAGCTGTTTAAAAAGGAAATAGTTTTACCATAAAGGCCAAAGATATACTCATTTGATACTTGCATACAGAAAATGACTGTAGGAAAGTATTAAGTTTTTTTTTTTCCTGTAATTAAACCATCATAATTCTGTAAGGGTTAGGAAACTTTGCATGTCCAGTACAAACTTGGCAACTTGTAATTCACGTGTGTCATAGTTTCAGGTCTGAGGTGTTTGAGGCAGCATTTGTTTGTGGTGTAGGCATGAGGGCACACACAAAGCATGCATGTTGTGTGTTCAGAAACAAGGCTGCAGTGGAGCCATGAGGTGCAACACAGGTGAGTTCTGCCTCAAACACCCCAGATTAGTCTTATATTTGATTTTTAATTAATCCAGGGACTTTTACTATGGCCAGCGTTTTCATGATTTCCCACATTCAGTTCTAGGAACTGGCATAGGGTTACAAGCCATAAAGAATCTGGGCTCTGGACATTTTTCTAGGTAGTGGATATGTTCCTCAACACCTAGAACCTTATATTTTAGCAAGACATCAAGAGGTAGGTATCACATAGAGACACATGGACACTTATCTAAGTATGGATCTTATGCTACCAATGCTTAAGTATAAAATATTGAGAGATGACCAAAATGCACTCTTGTTTCAAGTAAAAATAAGTCTATTGTAGCCAGGCCTGCAGTGGTTCATGCTTTTATTCCTAGCACTCAGGAAGCAGAGGTAGATGGATGCCTGAGTTCAAGGCCAACTTGGTTTACAGAGCTGTTCCAGGACAGCCAGGGCTGTTACACAGAGAAACCCTGTCTTGAAAAAACAAAAGAACAAAACAACAACAACAAAAAGCCACTCAGCCTCAGCCAGGCTATGATGGCACATGTCCCCCACCCCCCCTTTTTTTTTTAAATAAGTCTATTGAAATTTTTGAAAAAATAGTCTTACATTATAAGAAAGTAATTTTGAAAAAATCATTACATGTTATTTCATCTTTTTAGCTGTTAAATTTCTTCTCCAAATATTTTTACTACAACAGATTCACTGTATCAAAGTATGCAAGTTAAGATCAGACAGGCTGAAATACAAGTTATTCTGTCTTTAACGATCATAATACCAGAGGGAGTGTCTTTATGTTGAACTAAAGTGACAGATTTAAAATCAGGATAAACAGGAAGCTGTTTTTTTTTTTTTTCTGGGGATTTCCAATCCCAGTGACATATGACATGCATGCTTTGTTAGGAAGTACAGGCATGCCTATGATGAAATGATATATTTTCTAAGAAACCATGATATCAGTACAGGCATTATAACAGCTGATAACTATTAGAAATATGTCAGGATAATTATATTGACCAGGTAGTCAGAGATTTATTCATTTAAAACTCACTAGATCCAGAAAAACTTAAATTCTTAATTCCTACTAAGAGTTTAAGTAGGTAATTTGTATAAACTGTTTAAAACTTCCTTAATTTTTAATGTTTTAATTTTTATTTTATGTGTATGAGTGTCTTGTTTGCATGTACATCTGTGCACCACATGCACACAGTGCCTTCGGAGGCAGAAGAAACTGTTGGGTCCCCTGGACTAGAGTTACAGACAGTTGTCAACCATCATGTGGGTGCTGGGAATTGCACCTAGGTCTTCTGCAAGGGCAGCAGTATTTTAGAGCATAAGACATGTAAAGCTTTTAAATTCTGAATTATTTGTATACTGATAATAAAAAATAAATGAGGAGTTATATGCCCACTTTATTTCTGAACATAAGTAAAAATTTCTTAAAATATAATAATAAAGTTTATTTCATTTCAAGTTAATGAGACCTGTCATTAAATTATCATTATATATGTACATCTAAGACATCAATAAATATGTCAAAGACATGAAAAAAAGCATGAGAATTAGAAGGAAAAAAAATCATAAATAATTTTGGATATGGCTTTTTTATAAAAAATTTCAACCTCAAATTATTAAGTTTTATAAAAGAATGAAGAAAGATGGTTTGTTGCTATCAACTGAATATTCATGCCCCATTAAACTCATGTTAAAGTCCTAATCTCAATGATGTGTTAAATGGCAGTGGGGCCTTGGGGATATGAACAGGTCTTGAAGACTCTTATGAAAGAGACTCCAGAGGGCTCCGCTGTCTCTTGGGTCATGTGACGTGAAAGGAAGTGGGTGCTCACCAGACACTCAATATGCTGGTGAACTGATTTTGTGTTTTCCAGCCATAAATGTGGTCTTAGCCACCTAGGCTATACTGTTCTGTGATACTGGTCAGGGAATCCATACACACAAATTAATAGACTCCAAAGACATGATCATTTAGAAATGGAACTTAAAAATGGAGTAGACAAAAGAGTAATCTTCAAACTAGCGTAAAGACTTTGACCAACTAGGGAATACACGTAATAAAAATGTCAAAGTCTGTGCATTGGTACCAACTGCACTTCTGATAAACCACCACAAATGGTATCTTTTAAGACAAGGCAGGTAAGGGCTAGGCTCCCTGAAGATAGAGCCATCCGATTATGAGCTGATAGACGAACGCCATGTGCATCCCACTGTGACATCTAGGTCCCTGAGGTCCCACATCCTCATTTACCACCCAGGGAGAAACAAGGTAGGGGAGGGGTCCATGAAGCCATTTTAAAAGCTGAGTAACACCTGAAGATACAGTTTAAAGAGTCAGGTCAGACCTCAACTAAACAGGCTGGAAGCTTGGGCAATGCTTCATCATGTTAACCAACATTTTCTCTGTGTATCTGAACTGACTTGTGAACTAAAAAGAAAACTGGAAAGAAACCTATGCTAGGGTTCTCTGGAGGAACAGAACAGATGCAATGAGCACATATTAAAAGGGGATTTATTAGATTGGCTTATAGATACTGTCTGAGTCGTCCAACACTGGCTGTCTCATACTGGAGAGGCTGAGAACAGGGTAGCTGCTCAGTTTGCAAGGCTGCATATCTCAGCAGAGTTCCAGACTGGTATTGACCTGGAAGGTTCCTGGAGAACTGCTAGCCTCTGCTAGCTAGAGGTTGGTTTTCTAATCTGTGGAGGAATTAGCAGCAGCAGCAGCAGCGTAGATTACTAGCCACAGAGTGAAAGCAAATATTCCTTCTCCTATGTCCTTTATCTGGACCGCCACCAGAAGGTGCTGGCCACATTTGGGGTGTGTCTGACTATTTCAAAAATCTGCCAAGAAGTCTGTTGCTATAGCAAGACTTTCTTTGGACCACCAGTTCCCAAATAATGACACTTATTAAGTATGAAAACTTGGTCTTAGCTTAGGCTTGTTCCTAACTGGCTCTTAAAACTTAAATTAACTCATTTATGTTAATCTGTGTTCTGCCATGTGGCTCCTTACCTCTCCTCAGTACCATATGTCTGATTTCCTCCATATCTCACTGGCGAATCCCGTCCAGAATTCCTATCTCTGCCTGGGAGTCCCACCTTTCCTCTCCTGCCTAGCTAGCTATTGGCCATTCAGCTCTTTATTAAACCAACCATAATGTGCCTTAGGCAGGTGAGGTTAAACAGACACATCTTCACATAGTATACAAAAAGATTTTATCCCAACGTTTTGCCTTTTAGTTGATTCTAGATTCAGTCAAGTTGACACCCGAGATTAGCCATCACAAAACCCATGTAAAGGTCTTATTGAATTTCATACTCAGTTAATTGGAAAATGTTTGTATAATCCAAACATTTATTTGCATTTACTTATGCTAAAACAGCCAATTATACTGAGTTAAAAATCGTGTTCTTTTAACATTTGGCTAAGACAAAAACTGTAAGTTATATAGTAGTATATTTCAAGGGTGACTTCACATATACACAGTGGTTTAATTTACTTCAAAAGGCATGCATGTCTTTAAATATGCATTGTTATAGGGAAATTGCTTTTTTTCTCATGCAGTTTACAGCAAAAGTCACTGGACATTTGCATGTGGTTACCACTGAAGTTACAGGCCACTGACAACCCTTAAGCTTCCTTCCTACTTGACTCTGCATGTTAATGCTTTGTGACCAAGACAGAGATGTATCAGCAATAAATGCAATAAATATTAAAGAGAGGAACAGTCTCAAGAGATGCGGGATTGTGTTTTTCTCTATGCTTATAAGGGAATATTTTATTCATTTCTTGTGCTCTCTCTCCAGTATAGAGTGCAGTCATTTCACTGTTTCTCTGTCCCTGTCCTTGTGCCTGTGTTTGACTTGGATGATCCTCTCTGTTCATTTGGGAGTGTACAAAGCAAGCCAAACCTCCCTAATGATGGTTGCATTTCAGAGAAGCTCACTGCTAGGCTGCTATCAGAAGCCTGGGAGGTGCTGTGACCCTTGCAAAGGCTGCAGGCAGCTGTGCTATCAGCCAGTCAGCTTGGCACCCCCCCCACCCCTTCCTGCCTCCGATTGCAGTAGACTGTAATTCAATAGAATTCAAATCCTTGGGTGCTTGGATCAGCCAGGCAGCAGGCCCAGAGGCCCTTTCAAATCAGGGTTTTTCCAGTTATTTTAATCCACAGGAGATGCCAGTGTTGCTCTGCTTCACAAAGGCAGGCAAAACTGTACACACAGGCTGGTGAGACAGTCTGGCAGAGGAAGTGGAGCCTGATTCTCTTATGGAAAGAAAATTGAGAGCAAATCCACCTCTATTGTTCATTGCGCTAATCTGCTATTTTCAGTGCTTGGGGGAATGGATTGAGGAAGGAAATGATACAATAAATAAATGATGGTGAAAGTTGGTGCACACACACACCGATTTTGTGTAGCAAATCTGCAGCCAGCACACAGCAGGTCATGTGGCTTTTACTCAGCAGAGTAAATATTAGCAGTCACCTTCTCTTGCTGCTGGGTGAGGTCGAACATTAAATCATTGGTGGTGACAGGGACATGGCTTTACCAGGTCAATCGAGATACAGCTTAGCTCTAGTGACCACCTAAGGCTGAGGAGTAATATGGGCCACAGAGCTGAGGAAGAGCTGTCTCGCTCAGTGCATTGGCTGTTAGACTGCCTGGATGCAAATACTGCTCCATCCTTTATTACCGATGAGGATTTGAGCGCACTTCTAGCTTTTCCGTACTCTGGAGAGAAAAAGATGATGATGGTATCTCTAATGCAAACTAGACGAATAGACCGACGGGAAGAGCACAGAGATGCAATGGAAAGGTAGTCTGTAGAGCTGCGGCAGCAGCATGGCACGGGACTGCTGAAAATGCAGATTCCTCTGTTGTGTCCCTGATTGACTGCATCAGAGTCAATTTCAGCGGGATGTCTGCTGACGTTAGATAGGGAAGTATGACGACTACGCAAATGCTGGGCCTGGGAGTTCAGGATGACTTGCCTCTCCAGGAAGCTGGACCAACAAAGTCCAGGCACCACTGCTGATTTTCCTCTTCCTCTCAGGCTCTCAGCCTGTGAAAGAGACTTTGTCCTCTCTGATACTGGGCTCTGATTATTTTGAGTTTTTGGTGACCCGTGGGTGATCACTTTGTGAACCCATTTTTCTGCATCATCCTCAACCAACGTTCTGATCTTCCATGGCGACTTTGCATTTTGATCCTGGTGTTTCTGTTTAGAGCCACGTAACCTGTTCCATATCTCTGTCAATGTCTGCTTGACTCAATGCATTTGAATTTCATACCTCATCCTGATGCCTTAGTGTTAGCTGCCAAGTGAAGCAGGAGCCTTTAGGGAGAAACCCATATTAACACACATTCAGTGTTCTTTTCTTTTGTTTCAGCTTAAATGTTTTGCAGAAAACTGAGCATGCCCAGAGACATTCCTGACTTCCATTTTAACCTTTCGAACTTGTGTTCCGTAACCTTGATCTCAGCATGCCCTGAAATGTGCCTGCCATCTTTCCTTGTGGAACAACAACAGCACATGTTGAGGAATGCTTTGGGAGGTAATTCCCATGCTCTTCTTTCTGCTGTAGATAGTAAACTCTCCAATCTTCTTGGTGGATCTTGTTTTTGATTTTGTACCTACTAAAATATGCACCTGCTACTTTGGTTACACTTACATTTCAGCTGGAAGATTCCATGCTCAATTGTTCTTCCTAACAAAACAAGAAGAATATAAGGAATATATTAAGAGAAATGAAAAGATTGTTTAATACTGCCCTCTTAGACTCCACATTGCACTGAAACATTTGATTTTTACAGTTGTATCCAAGAGGCAATTTTCTAACAGAGATTTTATAGCAGAGAAGAGAGCTCAGCCTTCAAGGGATGCAAAGGTCAGCAAAGCAACATTTCTGTATTTATTGCGTGGGTGTGACATCAAGACCTCTTAGCAGTCAACATTCTTTTGGATTCAGGAAATTGCTCATCACCACACCTGCTTGCTTTATTTCCCATCAAATGGTCTTTAGTAAAGTGGCACAGAAACAGAGACCTTCCATAGGCTTTCATGTCAAGCTTATCACAATTCCCTGATGCTTTGCAGGTAATGCCATGAGAATGGATGGCACCAGAGTGCCAGAGCCCACAGTGTGCGGTGAAGTGAAGGGATGCAATTGTATGTGAAATGGACAGAAGAAAAGCTTCAAGGCCACACTGGCACTTAACTTAAAGTAGCAAGGCAACCTGTCAGAGACCAAAATTCACAACAAAAAGCCTTGGGCCCAGGATCAAACTGGCAAAGGGGACGGGTGAGTTATTTGTAAACTGAGATTACTGTGAATCACAAACCATTTCAGTCATGGACGCCCTAGCTGCTTAGAAGGACTGTTTGGCATTTCACAGTTATTGGTTGCTTCCTTTACATATGACACTATGCAGGCAGTATAAATCTGTATGAAAAAAAAAACCTGGTTCTTCATTCCTAAGAACTGACAGTAAGGACATATGTACACAAGAGGAAAGGATCATTTAGCAGTGGAAAGTTGAAGGTTCTAAAAATCTAACAGACAAGGAATTGATTGTGTTCTATCTAGTCAGCATTATCTACGTGCAGCAGCATGCAGATGATGCTATGCTATGTTGACTTAGGCAGAGTTTGCCGTCTGGTTCCTCCAACCACAAAGCACTCTGCAGAGACTGGACCTGCCTGTACCACAGCAGACAGAATGAAATGCACTCTGTCTCCTGGCACATAGCTAGGAAAGAAAGCCCAGAAGGCTCTGTGACATGCTCTCTCTTAGCCTTTTAAATCTACCAGTTAGAACTCATCCATCCTTTTTGAAGATGTCTTTCTCCATCTCCCCACTTTCCACAAAGTTTATTTTTAATATTCTGTGTAAGTTGATATTTATGCAAGAAACCAAATACATACCACTTCCACTGTCATATGTTTTTCTTTTGATCTGTGGTTTTGTATGATGCTAATGTGTATACATACTGGGTTTTTTTTTGTGTGTGTGTGTGTGTGTGTGTGTGTGTGTGTGTGTGTGTATTAACTTATGCCTTTTCTTTCTGTTAAAGTGTCTACTGCTTGATATGGTATTAAAACTATATAAAATCAGAATAAAGATTGTATAACTTAGAAACTATACACTTTCCCCCTGACTAATAAATTCACTGCACTCTGATTCTTCCTTGTGGTTAATCTTGAGGGGTTAAGATAGAAGATTGCTGGAGAGTGCCTGTTCTATCAACCTGATTGAGATCTATTAAAGACACCCGTGTGGAAATACCAGCAGAGGCTTAGAGGAAATGGGAAAGCTGTTTGAACTCTTATGTGGAAGGCAGATGAGATTTACCCCACATGGCCTCATTATGTGTAGCTAAGAGCAATAAGACTAGAAAGTCACATGGAGATGCTTTACATCTACAGAAAGGAAACATTTCCAACAATGTGCAACACTTCAGTATTAAGAAGGTTGCTTGGGAAGATTGTGAATATTCTCTCTCTAGAAATGACAGAGCTTTTTTTAAAGATTGTTTTAAGCATTTGATGAATGGTTGGTTACTCCAGAAGCTCCTACAAAACTACTGGCCATGCTGGTGTGTTAGGTTAACCCTAGGGAGTGTGTGAATACAAAGATTACTAGATATAAAAAAACTGATTTATGAACACCAGGATGTATATAAAGTTTCTCAGTGGGTGTGATAAGGCTGCTAGGAGGGGGCTTGTGTTGGGGTTGAGGACACTCTACCCCCAAATATGGCATTTGAGAAAACAGCAGCCATTTCACACTGTTCCTCCCTGACACGGCTCATAAAGTCTCGGTGAGTCAGTGACCATGTCCTCCTGCTCACAGGATGATGTACGTGTCAGAAGAGACTCAGAGTCTGGAAAGTGAGCCTGCCTAACTTCCTTACAGTGTGCCACCCTTAGATCACAGCCTCTCTGCAGATCCAGGCTCTACACAACTCTCTGCTATTAATGAAGCTTACACATAGAAGGACAGAAGTTTCTGTTTCTTTTGGGTCTTCTGAAGGTTCCTGCATCATCTAAAATGGAGATAGATAAATCTGCATGCCTTTTCCTCTTGTGAGTCTGTCTTTTTTTTTACAGTATCACTTCTGTAAACTTGATGAGAGGTGAGACAAAGGCACTAGCTCTTGCCTTTTGAAGGTGTCCTTATGTCAACACTTCCTTAGGTTTTAGAATTCACTAGAAAGGCTCACAGGAAAAGTGTTATGCTTGTGGTTTATTACAAGAGGATACATATTACGTCAACAATAAAAATGGAGGTATAGGGCAAGGTTAGGCAACAGGACACTGAATGCAAGCCTCTAGGCACTCCTGCTATGAGGATTTAATCTCCCTGTCACAAGGGGAGAAAACAATGCACCAGGTCCTGCCAGCCATGTTAAGTCCCCCAAGTCTTGGCTGATCAGGGACCTTTTATTGTAGTCAGTTGCTTAGGCATTACATCATCTTGACATAAGCTATAGTTCTCTGAGAGGAGAGAACCTGATTGAGAAAATGCCTCCATAAGATCAGGCTGTATGCAAGCCTATAGAACATTTTCTTAATTAGTGATTGATAGGGGAGCGTCCAGCTCATTGTGAGTGGGGCTATTTCTGGCCTGGTTCTATATGAAAGTAAGCTGAGCAGGTCAGGAGGAGCAAGCCCGGAAGCAGCTCCCCTCCATAGCCTCTGCTATGCATCAGCCCCTGCCTCCAGGTTTCTGCTGAGTTCTGTCCTGACTTCTTTCGATGATGAACTGTGATGTGGAAGTGTAAGCTGAATAAACCCTTTCCTCCGGTGTTTGTTAGTGAAGAGACACCATGACCACAGCAACTCCTATTAAAAAGAAAACATTTAATTGAGGGGCCTTGCTTACAGTTTCAGAGTTTAGTCCACGATCATCATGGCAGGGGGCATGGTGCATGCAGGCAGACATGGTGCTGGAGTAGCTGAAAGTCCTACATCTTGAAGACAACAGGAAATCGACTGAAACACTGGACAGTATCCTGAGCATAGGAAACCTCAAAGCCCACACTCATAGTGACACACTTCCTCTAACAAGGCCACACCCACTCCAACAAAGCCACACCTCCTTATAGTGCCACTCCCTATGAGATTATCGGGGCCAATTACATTTAAACTATCACACCTCCCAAAACTGCTTTGGTCGTTGTGTGTTTCATCATAGCAATAATAACCTTAACTAGGACAGCACATGAGTGATTAACCTTAATGATTCTCCCCCGAACACCCTGGGAGTCAAATGGAAACCAGGTAATCCAGCAGTCTCAGCTGTATCTAGCTTTGTCTGGCACGGTATCACAAAGGTTCAGAGGTTGATTCTTGGAAGCTGCTCAAAAGCCAGTCCTTATTTTAAGAAAGGAGTGTTTGGGCATCTTGGCCCATTGAATTAATCCTTAGGCTGCACAGGGCTGCAAGTGTGACTTGAGGTATGGCTTCCTTCAGCCTCCTAGCAGCCATATTTCTAGGTCAGGTGTTGTGGTGGCTTGAATGAAAATGTCCCCCATAGGCTCATAGGGAGTGGCACTATTAGGAGATGTGGTCTTGTTGGAGGAAGTGTGTCCCTGGGGGTGAGCTCTGAGGTTTCAAATGCTCAAGCCAGGTCCAGTGTCACTCTCTCTTCCTGCTGCCTTCAGGTCTGGATGTAGAACCCTCAGCTGCTTCTCCAGCATCATGTCTGCCTGCATGCTGCCATTCTTCACATCATGACAATAATGGACTAAACCTCTGAACTGTAAGCCATCCCCAATTAAATACTTTTCTTTATAAGACTTTCCACGGTCATGGCATCTTTTCACAGCAATAAAACCCTTAATAAGATAGGTGCCTTAGTCATGAGTGGTCTCTTTGGGAACACCCTAAGGGTACGAAGCAGAGGGGTTAGGAAAATACAAGGGACATTTGTAGTTCTCCAGGGGGTTCTGATAAGCTAGACTCCAGGCTAGACTCTTTAGGACTTGCCACTGAAAATAGTTTAATGAAGGAATATGTAACAAATTATTGAACAAAGGTTTTCAGTTCTTTGTGATTTGTTTGTGTGAAATTCAGCATATCCTATGTTTCTCCAGGTCCTACTGAGTTTATTAGCTAACTGTAATTAATTGGAGTTCTCTCTGCACAATGTTAGTGCTAAATATTAAGAATATTTTTGCAATAGTTACAAATACTAATGTTAAATAGTTACCACATCAAGATCCGATAGCCCAAAGTTAGCTGTGGCAGATGATCTGCCCACACAGGTTAAATAGAGTCTAGTAAACTGATATACACTTTGTAAGCTTTCTTTGCAGCTTGCTACCAGTTGGATCTCTTATTTTGTCCTCCACACATTACCGTGTTCTCTCTTGCTCTCTTTGTTATAGTCTTATTTCTTTTTTCCAGTGACTTCTTTTGCCTGTCTCTTACATATAGTTGTTCCAAAACTATATCTAACAGGACTTATTCTTTTTGTCTTGTCTTTTTCTTTATGCTCATTCTTGTCCATTCCCTTAACCACTCGGCCATGGCTACGGACTACAAACTTTATGCTCATTCTTATGTGAAAATAATTAAATAACAGATGTTTGTTTAGTTCCTATAATAAGTAAGACAGTGAGGCCCTGGGAACAAAGAGGTACCAGGAAAAGAAAGATGGTGGCTTCAAAGACTCAATGACTTTATAGGGCATAGTGCTTAGTTCCTCTCCTCTACAGACACTATCTACCATCATATACTAAGATATTGTCAGTACTGTGTAGTGTTGTACAATATTATTTTAAGATGTGTTACATTGTTTATGTTGTGGAACATTTGTTTAATGATGCAAAGATATGTTGCATTCTTTTATGTTTCATTTGTTTAACTGTGTGAAGCTACTGTGCCTGTCTAAAACACCTGATGGTCTAATAAAGAGCTGAATTGCCAGTAGCGAGGCAGGAGGAAGAATAGGTGGGGCTGGCAGGCAGAGAGACTAAATAGAGGAAGAAAAAAAAAGAAACAGCAAGAGAACAAAGAGACAGAGTGCTAGGGGACAGCCACACAGCCACACAGCCAGCCAGGGAGTAAGAGTGAAAGTAAGATTACAGAAGTAAGAAAAGGAAAAAGCCCAGAGGCAAAAGGTAGATGGGATTAATTTAAAGTTAAGAGAAGCTGGCAAGAAACAAGCCAAGCTAAGGCCAGGCTTTTATAACTGAGAGTAAGCCTCAGTGTATAATTTATTTGAGAGCTGGGTGGTGGGCCCTGCAAAACCCAAAAAAGAAAAGAGCAGTGTAGAAAATCACCAAAACCTTCCTTTCCCTGCAAGCTTACTCTTCCCTGTGTTCCCTTTGTCTATTAAATAGCATCATTGCATCCTTCCATATCAGTGTGTATTTAACTGCTAAATGATGTTTATTCTGCCTCTGTTAGGTCTATAAAGTCCATTTCCTTTTCTCCTGTCTTAGTAAAGGCCCAATTGACACCCCCAATACAATTATAGTAATGTCTTGTGTTCCTGACCCTGTTAATGCATAGCTCTTTCTACTCAAACCCTTTGCTCTCAATCCCTGCTTCTAGTCAGCATAGCATGTGATCTTTGCTAGTGTAGTCCTAAGAAGTCTCTCGTCTCACCACTTTCTCTGCACACTCATTTCCCGAGCTAGACACAATTCCCCGACATGCCTATTCATTTCCAAGCCTGTTGATCTCTGGGCCTGGGATTTGCTTTCTCCGTTTTACCTTGATGAATCTCAATCACTATATCTTAGTTCATATTGTTCAGTGGAACTGTCTCTTTCTCTCCTCAATAGATATTCAATGGAACATGGGACATATCCTTTACAATGCTCTCTGCACAGTGGTTTATGTTTCAGGAACTTGTTCAAGGGCTGGTATACAGTAGATAATGGATTCTTTTCCATTCCTCTTTCCCCTTTTTTAGTGGTTGATGAATAAGTACAACAACATTCACATCTAAGGTTCTCATTGAGAGTCTAACTTACTTTAGCCTCTGCAAAAGCTTGGGTTGGTGAATATTAGTTGTACTTAATTGATGAAATTATAAATGCAAAATATAAACTTTAACTTTCTTGGTTTTTAGTTAGTTGGGAGTTTTAGTGCAAAAAGAAAAGACAATTTCTCATATTTCTAGACTTTTTCTTCTTAAAATACACTCTAATGAACAATGTAACAGTTGAAAAATGATAGTGCAGTATACATATACATATGCATATGCTATACATTCCATTGCAGTGACCAAAATACCTGAAAAATAGCAATAGAAGGATTTACTTTGGTTCAAAGCTTAAGAGGGTAGAGCCCATCATGGTATGTGGGGAAGGCTTGGTAGAGCTTGCAATTGCAGAAACACATGCCAGGAAATCCTTTACATTTGGTAGACCATGAAACAGGAGCAGAATGTGCTGGCATTCAGCTGGCTCACTTTGGAACCCCAGTCCATAAATGGTGCTGCCCACATTTAGGGTGACTCATCCCTTCTCAGTTAAACTCTCTCAAAAAACCCTCATGGACCAGTACAAAGGTGTGTTTCCTAGATAATTCCAAATCCAGTTTAAACAACTGTTGCGGTTGTTTGCCTCATGTGTCCCAGCAGATGGGTTGAAGGAACTGAAAGCATTCTGAGAGCTTGCAAAACATATTGCTTCAGATCCCGTGCCTACACTGCTTCTAATGTTGCAATTTAGACTTTAATGAAGAAGAGACTGCATGATAATATGTTTCACTCCCCCGCCCAGGTTTTTAGGAATACAAATGATAGGAAGGTTTATATTTAATTCTATTTATGTATTCATCCATAAGCTGGTTATATATCTATTACCATAATTTTCATGGTAGAGTTATTGATTTTAGTTATTATGTGAAGCTTTGGGATTTCCTTTAAGTTCAAGGTATTGTAGAGTGTTATGCAGTAAATTTATTGTTGTTGCAGAGTGCTTAGTGGTAATTCCTGATAATCTGATCATTTCCACAGGGCATATTTAAAGATATCTAAACTCATTACAGCTTTGGATGACTAGAGTGCTGGAGAACAGTAATTTAGTAATGCTATCAGAGATCAGGCTGCATCTAGACATCCTTCCAGATCCTTGGATTTAATGGTCCATTCAAGAGATCATTCTTTGAAATAAGCTTAATCTAAGGTTGTGAAAATAACTTGGAACTTTCTCTGGATAAATATTTAAATGTAAACTACGTAGAACAGTGAAAAATGACAGAAAGATTTGGAGAAAATGGTAAACTGACTCCAAACATTTCAGCTATTTTTTTAGTAGCTTGAGTAGTTCATGTCAGAGGTAAGGGCACAGAGCTACAGATCTGTCATCATCAACAGCTTGAGGAGTTCTCTTACTACATGAGAGATTTTGGTCACATTGGTTATTTGTGGCTTTGATGCAGAAAAGAATTCTGGACTAGCCACTGTGAAACTGAGTTTTAGAGATTTTATTAACTATGTTTTAATGGATAGAAAGAGAGGTGCTCAAGAAAAAAAAACCCACCCAAGAGCATGAGTATGAACTTCTCAAATAAGAATAACAGATATGAGACACATCAGTTGTGGGTACCGGCTTCTTTAATGTCCTATCACTGGTCATACACACCATTTGAGTGGCTCCAAAGTTACATCTCCCTCCATAGAGGCCATGCTAATCTTCTCTGTAATCATCCCAATTTTAGTATCTGTGATGTTGGAACATCTCAAAATGTTTCTAAGGAAACATCCCCCCTCTTTCTCACCATTGTTGCTAAGTGAGGTTATAGTGTGGCTTCAGAGGTGCCTTGGATGTAATCATAAACTGGTAAGTTGAGGCCAAGAGCCACTAGAGTTGTACATGATGTCTAGTACACCTTTTCCTTGCAAATGAGTTTTGTGGTGAGATTCCTAGACAATTTCAGGTTTAAAACTGGGAAGGAAAAAAGGCCATAAGTTATTGGTGGCCTTTGGGAGATCCTTTTCCAAGACTGCCTCCAGGGTATGCAAAAAAAAAAAAATCCACGAATGCAGTGAGGACTAGACTTTTCTATCTGAGGGGTAAATAAGGAAACACACACTTTCTGATGGTAACTTTCTCTTTTGTTTCACCTTGAAAAATCTCTTTCTGAAAATCTCTCTGTCTCCACAC
Source organism: Peromyscus aztecus (assembly GCA_902168405.1). Classification (NCBI taxonomy): domain Eukaryota; kingdom Metazoa; phylum Chordata; class Mammalia; order Rodentia; family Cricetidae; genus Peromyscus; species Peromyscus aztecus. Next base: position 16,728 of record CABHPQ010168415.1, on the reverse strand, counting down.
AGCTACATTCTTTACATACATATACATATCTCTCTTTACATATATACATCTCTCTCCAGCACAGCCACACATCTCTACACTGTTACACCTCTTTTCTATACAGCGTCATCTTCCTTGTCTCCACACAGTTACACATCTCTACACAGTTACAGCTCTCTCCACACAGCCACAGCTATACATTTCATCTACACAGCTCTCTCACCACACAGTCACATCTCTTCCTTCACACACATCTATCTCTCTACCCCTCTGTCTCTCTCATATAGCTACATCTCTTTCTTCACACTTCTTCTTACATCTTTCACACTTCTTTCTCTACACACCCAGCTACACCTCTCACTACAGCAAAAAATCTGGACAAACACGAAGCATATTTTCAGGGTCACATAGCACTTCTTGAGTAAAGAATAAGAAACAGCCATTCTGATCACACAGTTTCTCTCAGGCTAGGGATGTCACACTGACCGGTCAGTAAGGCTCGACCATGCTCGTAGCCTGAGAGACATCATGGAGAGTGACATTGAAATTCAGGATCTAAGCAATAAACAATTCGTTGGCTGAACCTTAAGCCTTGTATCATAAACTGAGGTTGGGAGTACATGCAGAAAGTCAATTGTGGTAGGGAGTTGTGTCTTTAATGTTATCCGCCCAGCTTTGGTTCAACAAACAGATACCTGGGAACTTGTCCTTGTACAATTTGTCTCCAGGGGCAACTAGTCTGTTTTGGATTTGAAAAAGCTGACCTTGTAGATGAGAATACTGTCATAGTCCTATGTCAGTCTGAGTTTATGAAAAGTATCCTAGTATTATTTCTATTCATCAAAGTTATACAGCTTAAGCAGAAATCATCTTTCTGACCACCCACAGTTATATGTGTGCCCCATAGATGGAATATATACATGAGATAAACACCCAAGCAATGAGAATAATGCCCGTAGCTGTTCTTAGGGAAGAAATGTAGTGGCACATGAGAAAATTTATAGACAGAAGCAACCAGTCATTTACAGTCAGTGACCCCATGGTCTTTGCCAAGTGGGTCTCCCCATCAGAGAGTTATTCATCTGGCAGGCTGACCTATTGAATACTAGTTGTCACCTGATGTATACTCTCACAGCCTGTGGTAATAAGCAGGTGTTAATTGTACTGGAGTTCTGGTTTCCCTGAAGGCAAGAGGCTTCAACCAGGATCCTGGATGAGGGGCTCCTTTTTTCTCTCATATCTCCATAGTGCCTGCCCTTCTATCCCATTTCCCATTTCTATTCTATTTAAGAATAACCTGCTCTTCTTTTAGCTTCTACAATTAGAAAAGAAGTTCTTTAGATAACTTTTGTTTTTAGCACTGGGCATCAGTCTTAAGGCCATGCACACAGTAGCTCAGTGCTCTATGTCCTGGACTTTTTGATAGTCTTGATAAATTTATCAGATAGCCTTAAAGTTGCTTTATATCCTAGATAAGCCTTGAGCCTGATACTTTCCTTCTTCAGTCCTCCCAGGGATCTGTGCTTCTAGGCCCATGCTACCATGCCTGGCTCACATGCTGGTCTTTGTGACTCGCATTGAATTTTTATAGCTGTAGAATGACTAAATGTAGCCAGCTATTTGAGAGTAGGATTTTTCAATTCAGTGCAGAACACTGAAAGTTTCTATTTCTGGGAAGCTGGGTGAAGCATAATATTACCTAAAACTTCTAGACACATTTGAATCAATGCCTTAAATTACCATGTTTAATTTATTCAGAAACAAAAGCAGTGTTTCCTATCTGCTAGTGACTTGAAGGATATACTTTCAAAACATGGAAATGAATTAAAAAGCAAAGAGAAATTTGTAAGTGTAAATTTCTCCCCAGTGTAATCTCATGAGTTCATATTTAATAAAGATAAGTTGCTCAATCAACAATTGTTCCATGTGCGGGAATATTTGTATATAAATCACTTAGTTTGCTTGGATCTAACATTGATAAGGTCTAATTGATCTTTAAAAGTTTTATGAAGAATCACAGACTGTGAAATTAAAGGCAGTTGAATTGTCTGACTTAGCTTTTCGATTCAGCAGACACCTGTATTTCTGGTAGCAGAAACCTTGTTTTATATCTATTATTGACTAATCCATTAATTACCTATGTCTGACAGTAATTAATGTCATGTTACCTTCTAGTTTATATCAGGAAGACCTACCAGACTTTTCTAATATGCTAAACTGCCAGCTAGAGTGCTTTCCTTGCCCTCCACCCAATTTTAATGTCATCATTAGAGTAGGATATTATGACTTTTTGGTTCAGGATTTGCTTCCTAAATAACGAGTATACTACATAATGTTGTCAAGTGTGATTCAACATGCAAAATATCCAGCAAGCCAGTTTTACTTAGCATTTCTCATATAGAACAAGTTGTCCTTTCAAATTGTGCTTCCTGCTTATTTATAAATATTGCCACTATCCGTGATAAACAGAACAGTTATCATTAGCTGGAAAATGCCCAGTAGTTAATGTTTGCAACTAAAATGTCTGGGAAATATCATGTGTTTATGTATTTATTTCATCCACCAAATTCATTGGTCCTTGAGTTCACCTATCTGAGTTTCCTATTTTCAGTATGAAAATTACCATAATGGAATAGAATAGTAGAATCCTATCTTTGTATTGACAAAGGCCCTTGGTTCAATCCTTAGTACCCTCCCTCTCCTGCTCAAAACACAAAATTCATGGCTTTGAATCACACAGATTTGCTAATTTATGTCCGGAGACTGGAAGTTGCAGTGGGTTCCACAGGCTAAAGTCAAGATGTTGGTAAGATTTCTTCTAGAGGGCTTAGGGAAGAATCCAGTTCTTTCCCTTTCCAGCCTTTAGAGACACAAGCATTCCTTGGATCATAGCCCATTTCTGCATCAGTAGTAATATTACTCTGTTATCTGTTTTGATCCTGTTGGACCCATACAGAGAGTCTAAGATAATCTCCCCATCTCAAATCTCTTAGTTTCAGCACATCTACGAAATCATTTTTGTGTAGTGGTGGTCCTCACAGTCACTCTTGGGTCTTATATTCTTTTTGGAAGACTCAAAAACATAGCATGTAGCCATATATTATGATATAAAATAGCAGAGGGACAAACTATGGGGAAAAGCACATGGATGAAGTCTGGAAGATGTCAGAGGCAAGATTTCATGAGTCATATCTGGATAGCATCATTCAGGGTATACTCAATTCCCCAAGCAAGAATTTGTAATAAATAATGCTAATGAGAGAGACTTAGTAGAGACTTAGTGCCCAGAGATTTTATTGAGATTGGTTCAACTGGTCAGTTGATCCCTTCTAAGTTGCTTCAGATGAAAAATGTTCCCCATAGACTCACACGTTTGAACATTTGGTCACCCGTTGGTGGCACTGTCTGGGGAGGTGGTGCAGCCTTGCTGGAAGAAGTATAGCACTGGGTTTGGGCTTTGGGAGTTAATAGCCTTGCTCACTTCTAGTTCTCTCTCTGCTTTGGGTTGTTGGTTAAAGATGTGATCTCGGCTTCCTGCTCCTGCACCATGTCTATTCCTTGCTGCTGTGCCTCCCATACCACAATGGACTTTTATCCCCATGAAACAATAACCCAAATTAAACTCTGCGTTCTATAAGTTGCTTTTGGTTTTGATGTTTTATCAGAACAACAACAACAACAACAACAAAAACCCTAATACATAAGTTGGTACCAGGAGAGGAGTACTGCTGTGAAGAATCTGACCGTATTGTTTTTTTGAAGGAATGTGAAGACTTTGCATCTTTGGATGAAGCAAGCAGTTAAATACTGGAAATAGAACTCATTAAGCCACTCTAGTGGGAGCCTGGAAGACAAAGCTGTTGAGAGTAATGTGGACGGTAGGGGCCTGGATCAAGAGGTTTCAGGTGGGGGGAACAATGCTAGCCCCTGGGCTAGAGATCATTTGTATATTTTGACAAGGAGGCTGTCTGTTTTCTGCCTTATGTCTGAGAATTTATATGAGGTTGAATTAAAAAATAACAGACTAAATTTTGGGTGGAGTGAATTTCAAGACGGCATATCCTTAGGTCTGTGACATGATTATTACTGATAGATAGTGTTTCTGTAGGTCTATAATGACAAAGAACAAGTGGGGAAGAAAGAAATAGAAAAGGTACTGGGAAAAGGCACCAGAAAGCTTAATATTGTAGCTGAGGCTTGTGTTGAAAGAGAAGCTATAACTGTTAAGATTAGGGAGCAGTCATTTGCTCTCTACTGGAACAATAAGAAAGGTACCCTGAAGGCAAGACCCCACCCAGCCAAGCTTCTAACTTTGCAAGGAGAAAGCCCAAGCCCAAGGAATTTTCTGCTCCTAGAAAGCAACTGGAACAAAAAGCTTCCGTTGAGGTGATTCAGAGGGGCAAGTGACTGTGCCATGTTGGCAGTCTCATCTACACAGTACTGACTTTAGAAGCATGGACAATGCAAGAGTAAGAGGGTTATGGATTCTTCTGCCATGGCTTCAGAGATCCATTGAAACTGACAGTGTGTTGCTAGGGAGTCCCCAAGTGAAGGTCCTAAGAGGGCAGCAGGCCATGATAGGCCATTGTATGAAGCTGTGAAGGTGAAGCCAGGGTTGAAGAAGAGACCCCAAAACGTTGGAGATGCCAGAGTTGTGAGCTATCTGCCAAGGAGAGCTGCACACAGGGAACAGAACATATCCAAGAGAGATGTATGTTGCTGGTAGCAAAGCTGGAGGAATGGAGCCATCTAGCCTTTGAAACTAGAGTTCAGTTGTTGTATATGGAGCTACAGGATTTGGAGTTTTCCCGACTAGGTTTCAATCTTGCTTTGTGCAATAGTTTCTCACAATTCCCCTATTCCTCTCCTTTGGGATGGTAATGTATATCTATGCCACTAGATCTTGGAAGTAGGTAACTGGATTATTTTTATTTCATGGAGGTTTACAGTTAAGGGATTGCTTTGAGTCTCAGAAGAAGCTGTGGATTTTTAAACAGTGTTGAGACTGTGATAGACTATGGGGACTTTTAAAGTAGGGCCACATGCAATTTTCATTATGATATAGCTACAAGCCTATGGGGGCCAGGGAGTAGAATGTGGTGGGTGGTTTGAATGAGAAATGTCCCCCATAGGGTCACATGTTTGAATACTTGGTCTTCAGTTGGTGGCACTGTTTAGGGAGGGACTACAGCCTTGCTGGAGGAAGTGTGTCCCTGGGGGTGGGCTTTGAGAGTTTATACCAGTTCATTCTCTGGTTTGTGTTCGCTATTACAGATGTGCTTTCTTAGCTCCCTGTTCCTGCCTCCATGCCTGCCACCCACACCTTTTCCGCCATGATGGACTCGCAACCCTTTGAAACTGTCAGCCCCAAAAAGCACTTCTTCCATAAATTGATTTTGGTCATAGCATTTTATCACAGCAACAGAAGGCAAATAACACACCTTCCCTTTTCTTTCTCTTCACATCCCATAGATCAACAGAGTCTTGCTGATTTTACTCTCTATTTTTGGAAACCATCTGTTGCCTTGCGATCTACGAACACTAGTGTAGTTCAGGCTACCGTAACTTTTTGGTTATCGTTGTCTATATACATCAGGTTCACTTTAAGTGTCTGGATTGGCTTTCTTTCAATTCATTGTCCAAATAGAAATAAGAACACAAACAGACATTAAAACACAAATTGTGTTAGCTCCTTATTAAAAACCTCCAGGGGTCATTGTCTACTTCCACATTCATACTTTTTACCCTCTCTCACCTTGCCCTACATGCAGTTTCCAGTTGTGTCCAATTATTCTTGGTTCCTATATTGTCATGTTTCCTATATTGTCAGGCTTACATATGATTTTTTCCCTTTGTATTGAGTATGTTTTTCTTTCTTGGTCAAGTCAATTCCAAAGACCCTTTCACTTTGTGCTCACTATGAACATTTCTCCTCCAGAACGTCCTAACAGGCATCTAAATAGGCTGTCTCTCTGATACCTAGTTCTATGTACCTGAATTCCCCCATCATTGTTCTTATCATTCAAGCAATGATTCTGTCTGTCTTGTATACTGGGTTTTCCCTAAGTTATGGTAGAGACTATGTCTTATTTGTCCTCTGGTGTATCACTAATCAAGAAATGGGCATGTTCTGCATGGCGAGACAGTTGTGTAGTTTGGTCTGCTTGGGGAACCCCTTGGTGGTAGGATCAGAATCTATTCCTGGTGCATGAGTGGGCTTTTTGGAGTCCACTCTCTATGATGGGACACCTCTTGCAGCCTTGAGGCAGGGGGAAGGGCTTGGACTTGCTTCTACTGAATGTACCTCCACATGGGAGGCCTTGCCTTCTTGTGAGGGGAAGAGTGGGGGGGTGAGTTGGGAGGGAGAGGCGGGGGGGGGGGGGCAGAAGGGGGGGAGAGGGGGATTTTTGATTGATGTGTAAAATGAATGAAAAAATTTCCTTAAAAAAAAAAGAAATGGGCATGGAAGATTTTCAATAAATACTTACTAAGTGAGGGAATGAATGAATCCTGCAATTTTCAGAGTGAATGTATGGCTGCCTTGGAAACCATTCTGGTAGTTGCTTAATAAAAAGCTCAAGCATCTAGTTTTCACATGACCTCACAATTCTGTTCCTGTGTATGAACCCATGAACCCATGAGAAAATAAAAGCATCTTACATACAAAAATTTGCATAAACAATTACTACTTGTGTTATTAATAACAGCCTCTAATTAGAAGCAATCAAATGTCCACCACTTATGAATAAGTAAACAAAATGCATTATATTCATATAACAAAATATTATGGAAATAAAAAAGGAAAATAATATTGTATAATATAATTGAACATCAAAAAATGTTGAATGGGAAAAATCACAAATCCCACTTATTATATCTTTCCATTTATATGAAATGTTCTGAACAGACAAATTTGTAAAGACAAAAAATTAGACTAATGATTGCTCAGAGCCAAGGAGGTTGTCAAGAGATGGAGAGGGACAGAAGATGGGCACAGGGGTTCTGATGTGACAGCAATGTTCTAATGTGCACTCTGGTGGTGATTGCACACTTCTGTAACTGCATTAAAAACTACCAAGTTACACAATTTGAGAATTGTGAATTACTATGGCGATAAAGCTGTTATTATAAAAGAAGAGTGATTGGAAAACAGCCATCATCTAACTTGGAAAGAGAGCTGATGTGTAGTCAGAAAGGGATACTGAAGTTAAGAAAAGCTAGTTAAGTGGGATGATCCACAGCCTGTCTCCAGCCTCATCTACTGCCTTCTACATTGACTGACACATCTGCTCAGTTAGTTCACTCCACAACGGGAATAATCACATGTGTTTTTCCTCAAACGACCATTTCACTTTGGTATGGACCAGAAAATCTTTTGACATGTTTTGTTACATCAATAATTTAAAAAGAAGTGCACTTATGTTCAATTTTGCAAAATTAATATTTATTACTGATTCATTGAGGACACGGTTCAGTGAAACTCCTCCCTGACTTTGTCTTTCCCTGAACCATCTCCACTGACAGGCTCAGAGGTCAGAATTTTAACTATTTTCATTATCTGTGCAATATCAACCCAGTAAGGAAGGAAAATTCCTCATTATTTTAGATTAGATTTGATCTGTTGGACCATCAGAAAGCACCTATCATGTCTATAAACAATGGTTTGAGATCTGCTGTTCCAGGCAATACAGAACTGCCGAAGCCTTGGTAACAGAATGTATTTGTAGGTCTCTGCATTAGGGTGTGTCCAAGTGTTTCAGGTTTGATAACCCGTATCAGTCAGGTAGGAAATTATTTGGTCTTGTTTTTCCTTAATATGGCACAGAGTAGCATCTTCTTGCTTGTCACTGCCAGAGGGTACATAACAACAATTGTTTTGTTAACAGCAATTATTTCCACCTCATTCTTTTTCAAGCCTTACTTTTGTATTACTCTCCTCTCTTAGCTAGAATGGTAGGATAGGCAGCCATGGAGGTGAAACTGGAGTTAGAGCTTCTGTGATGGGTAAACCTCTGATCTGTGAAGTTCATAAAAGCCTACTCTGAGTATCTTTTCTATAAAGCCTTCTGGATGATTTGTGGTTGTAGACTGAAGGATTGAAATGTCTTCTGGCTGCTCTATATCTGGGAACTGAGAAGCTAGCCACCAAATTCTTGATTTGTGTTTAAAAGACGACATTCTAAGCTAAGTTGTGGGCATAGTTAGCCTCAGTACATGAATAATTCTCTCAGCAATGATGTAAGGAAGAAACTGTCGAACTATTCTATAATATACAGTTAGACTTTTCGATAGAGCCGCTGTAATTTGTGACAACATTGAAGGATAATTTGCCAGTGGCAGGTCAGAGCTTTGCAATACGTGAGTGCTAGCGTTGTCTCTGTTTAGCTCTTCTTCTAAGGGGAACACGGAAATACTTCTTTGTGCTGCAGGAGATTTCTGAGCACGGACAAGCGGCAATTAAAGAGCCTAATGAGAAAAATGACTCATCTCCAGTGTCAGTGTCGAAAGAGTCATCGCAGCTGCCCTGTCTCAGAGGGTCTGGGATGAAATCTACTTTCTCAATTACTGCCCTGTGTCACTTCTGCCTGCTCAGCATCCACCGTATTCAGGTGGCATCCGTGCCCTCCTTTCATCTGCTTGAGTGGGTACTCTGGCATGAAGGAAGCCGAGCTTTATCTCTCTAATGCATCTTGCTGTCTTTGGAACATTTGTTGTTTGTTGTTGGTGGTGCCAGGGCTCAGCTGTTCCATGACAGGCTTTGATTGAGCGAATCAATTGTTGTGGTTTTTCCTTCATGAAATACCCATAAGACTTGGTGCCTCTCTCTTCAGAAGGAAAGAGGGAGGCTGCTTCATAATGGTTACAATCAGGAACAAGAGACACACAGCGCAGGAAATGAATGCCATTTTGTTCATCTTGGATGAATTGTCAGAAGAAAACGTTCATTGTCTTTTCACAATGTTCATTTTGTTGAGAGTACATTCTAGATTCCTCTGAAATCTCATTTTCCAAACATACAATATTAAGAATACACTACATTGACCTTAGTTTTTAAAAATTCAGTAGGAGTCACATATGGGAGAAGGGAGGGAAAGAAGGGGGTAAGAGGGAGATGGGGGAGGGAGGAGATGGGGAGAAGGGAAGCAGGAAGGGAGGGAGAGAGAGAGACAGAGAGAGAGAGAGAGAGAGAGAGAGAGAGAGAGAGAGAGGGAGACAATCTTCTCCTGCTTTCCTCTGCTCCAGGGGAAGGGGCCCGCTGTGATTTGTGGTATACTTTGTGGGAACAAGAGGATTGTTTTCACTTGAGCATTATCTGAAATTTCCTGTGGTCTGTGAGTCTGCAACCTTGGGGTCAAGGTTGAGAGTTTGTTAGCTAAAGACTCTTGACCCTGCTTCTTTCAAAACTACAAGTTAGAATTCGTGGAAATGACCACAGGATAGCAATAATCTCTCTGACATCCTCATTTGATGAGGGTAACAAATTCAGAAAATTGAATGACTACACCTTGTTCCTGAATTGTCAAGATAAAAAAAAAAAGTTAAGCCTTTTACTTTTCATACTATTATGCAAAATAGACACTAACATCAAATTGAAAATTATCATAAGAAAAATTTGATTTTATACAAGTTTTAGAATGATTTTTAAAAGACTGGACCTAACTCATACATGTATATTTTTTTAAAAAAGCTAAACAAAACAAAGAACCCCAAAAAACAAGAAGGCAATTTGTATCTTGGTCCTTTCTGTATAAACTGAGGACATGACTGCTCCGAGGTATGGTTGAGGGGAAGGTTTTTATTGCAGACACAAGGGAGAGTATAGCCAGAGAAATCTAGAAGAGTCCAGAGCAGCAACAGAAAGCAGTAGACTAAACGTGGCCAGCAGACCAGACAGGGCCATGGGAAGAGGAGGTGGTGGGGAGAGTGGGGAGAGTGAGAAGAAGACATAGGAAGTGCAGGCAAATGAAACCAAGAGAGGGGATCAAGAGAGGAAGACAAAGAGAGAACATGGCTGAAATGTCAGGGTTATATGGGAATGAAAAGCTAGGGGAAGGGAAGCCCGTGAGCTTTACAAGTTTAGGGTAGAGGGCAGGGTGAGAAAAGCTGCGATGAGCCATGGGTACTTTTGATACTGAGGAAGCCTGGAGGCCAGCATGCGCTTTGGGATGCTGATAGGCACAGGGACAGCCATTTGCCCTGAGTTTTTTTGGACCTGACACTTTCCTTATTCTTTCTTAGTATTTACCAACAGTGGTGTTGAGAATATGAGCTTCTTGTGCCCAGCTGCTCCTACTCTCTGCACTAAAGTACCACATTAGTGGAAGAGAGAGACAAAAGTTGAGAGAGAAGAGACAAGATCTTCTTGATAATGATGGAGGGGGGTGGGTGCTCTGTGGTGGATGTTTCTCTGCACCTTTCCTTGCCAATCACTTTTGAGTAGGGGGAGAGTTTTCAAGGGACAAAGTGTTTTAGGCCAGCGGGAGGCTTTACACTTGGCAAGGGGCCACTGAAGATTATGTACCACACCCTCAACTCTTCACGCCACATTTAGTGAATGTTGATGTGATGTCTGTTGCTCTCCAGGTGTGCTTCATATTCAGTGTGTTGGCACAGATGTGAGACTATATCCTGTAACCAATATTTTATGAAACGGTGACAATTTTGTCATTGCTGTAGTGGATACTGTCACTCAGAACTCTGTGAGATGTGGTGTAAACGGCATATTTGGACAGTGTGGTACGGTTTGGTTATTTTATAACTGGCATTAATCAGGGCATGTGCTTACAGGAACATATGAGAACTTTTGCACCATGAGGATATAAAGTTAGGTTACAGTCAGGCCAGTAGGCAGTTTTATCCCAACAGCTGTATGTGTTGACATCCTACAAAGGATAGCAAGCTATTGACATGCTGTTACAATAACTATTTCCATGTCATTGTCTGTGACTTTGATATGAGTCTGGTATTTAAGTCTTTCAAGTAGGCTGCCAAACTTCTGTAGCTCAAAAGTTTGACAGATTCTGGAAGGTTGAAAATTACTGTTTGGGGAGTAATTATACTTTTTAAAAGAATAATGTGAGGCCTTTGGATGTTAGGTAGTTGATTCTTTCAATATCATCTTGTCAACGGAAAAAGAGGCATCTCAAGTGAATCACATAAATACTTTCCATCTATCATCAAGTGGTGATGGCATTAAGGTTCAGCCACCTTTAAGTCGAAGTGACTACTGCAATCTGCAGGTTTGACTTGAAACATTCCTACAGACTTCGTCAACAAAGAGACATCAAACCCGAATGTGTCTAGAAAGTTCATGCATCTGTGAGTGTAATGTTAACCATTAGCCTCCCATTCAGTCTCATGGAGTTGGTGCGGATGTGGAACTGCAGATCCTTGGCACACAGGGCATTGGTCCTAGATGAGGACTCTGGGGTACAGGAAATGCTCAAGGATATAAGCAGCTGCAGGAAATCCTGTCCAAACTTTGCCCCCAAGGAAGACATTCTCTTTATTACTTTGGGGTGTAAGCAAATCTCTGGTAAGGCAGGGAGACCTAGTTATCCTGGAGTGAGTAAATAAATCTGCTTCCCTAACAGGAGAGTGACACTCTCTTGATTTGGTGGCTGTTTGTAACACAGATGTCCTTAGCAAAATTGCAATGGAGAGGCCTAGCTGAGGAACTGGGTTAACAGTGTCCTGGGGAAAGGAGAGAGACTGTGGGAGACCAGCTCCCCCTTTTTTCCCCCAGGGTACTCTTGAGGAAAGGGATAAAAGATTTAGATAGAAGGGAGAGAAACAGACAGAAACACAGGGTAGCCTTGGGAGGGCCTGGATCCTAATCCACTGGTCCCTTCTGTCTTTTCTAAAGGGCTATTTATAGGAATGCCAAGGGGTGGAGCAAAGACCTCCCCCTAGCTCAGCCCAGTGCAAACCCTTCCAATCACCTAGTAAGCACGCAAGTGGACAAGCAGTCCTCTAATGTAGCCCTACTGGGTGAAGCAAGCTCAGATCTCACTAGGAAACCTTTGTGGGCCTCCACAAGAGACCATGAAATTTGGATCTAGGTTCGAGCTGTCCTGAGTACTGACTGGATATTTTTGGTTGAGAGTTATCAATTGTCATGTTCCTCTTTGTGGAAATATTGAAAAAAAAAATAAATTAGATGGTACATTTTTATTTTAGAGCCATCCTTACCCTTATAACAAAACAGTGCAAAACATCAGGACCCTGGAAAGTGGTGAAAAAGTCCATTAACAGTAGCCTAAAAAAGAGGGCCTTCACTACTGGACAATGTACATAGAGAGAGACTTTGGCGCACTCAGAGCCAGAGGTGGTGGATGGTTCCAAGGAAGCAGCGTCTTCCAGACATAACAGGGTTGATGCACGTGTGAGCTCACAGACACTGTGGCGGTATGCTCAAGATCTGCACAGGTTTGAACCAGACAAAACCCCAGCACTGAGAAGGGGAAGTGAACACACAGTCCCACCTCTAACCAAGAAGCTACCTGCAACTGATACCTGCTGAGAAAGGGAAAATCAGTTTTCTCCAAAGGATTATATGTCACTGAGTGTACCAACCACACGCCAGGACAGGCCTATGCCCATTTAGTTATCTAACCCTAAATGGACTCTGTTCTTTTTTTTTTTTTTCTTTTGTCATACTGGTTTTTTTTTTTTGTTTGTTTGTTTTGTTTTACTTTTGTGTTTTTGGGAGAAAAAGAATACGAAGTTGAGCCGGTGGGGAGTTGGCTAGGTTCTGGGAGTAGTTGGGGGAGGGGAAAGTCTGATCAAAATACGCTATAGATTTTTTTTTTGAGGGTTTCTTTTTTCCTACAACAAAAAGGCAAGAAAATGCCAAGAACTGATCCAGCTCCACACAAACGATGCCAGGAACAGTCTGCTGCTCCTTCCTTAGCATTGGCTCTTGTTGTTATGGTAACAAATGGGCACCGTTCCTCTAGGCCCAGATCTCCATGCTAGGAAGCAGGAAGGCAGCAAACCCAAAGCTCACAGCTCAGGTCTTTTATTCTGGAAGGAGCATGCTCCTTAGGGACTTGGTCCGCACATGAAACCTCAGGTTCTGGGTGACGCGGCTACTCTGACCTCGGAGAGTGTAGATGTTCAGTTACATGTACAGTTGCCATAGCCAAAGTCACAATTCTGTGAAAAAGTAAGACGAGGACACCAGTCAGTTGACTGGTGGTGTCTGCCACCCGCGTCACCTTGGTGCTCAAGCTGTTCTGGCTTTAATACAGGCCTTCAGTGAACAATAAAACACGACTTTTCTGGCAGCCACAGACTCTGATCGGTGTGCGCTTTTTAATAGGCATTCATATTCAAATTTGAAAAGGTTAATTCTACTCAATCTAGTGGTCAAAGGACTGATACATCCCCAGACACTGGAGAGCTCATTTGGTGAACTTTAAAATGTGAAGGAATTAACATATTGTGGTTAATAAGCCTACTGGAAGGTTTATTACCCCGAACAGTGGCAGGCTGATGACTGTGCTCTGTCTTCCCCTTCTACGCTAACAGGTGGTGTGGGCATCTTCAGCTGCCTTGCTGCATGTTAGCTTCAGCATCTGCTTCCATCTTCATCTTGCCAGGAGTTGGTCCAGTTGGCATCACATCGGTGTTCGCGAAGATTTGCAGGTGTGAATTAACCTTTAAGTTCAAAGATAATTGTTATAGCCATTTTCTCTTGCATAAGTGCTACCTAAAGGAATATTTTTTTAAAATTTCTTAATGAGAAAGAGCAAAAGTCATTGATCCTGATTTTGGTGATGCACAGTCACACACCAAATGTAAGTCAAGGCATTTTATAATCATAAACCTGGATATAAAAGGCTGCTTTTTCAGAGACCGAAGGTCATGTCACTGTGAGCCTCCATCACGCCTGAAGACATTGCCACTCCTTTACTGATGCTGCTGTTGTGATGTTCCATCCTCCTTAGAACATCTGCTTCTACCATAAGCACCAGCCTGTGCATTTGTACCCATTTTCCATTGCTGGAATTAATTTAATCATGAAACAGAATGCCAGCTCCTTTGCCTTTTCAAAGACATTGGAGATGTCAGGTGTGAGGCCACCAAGAAGTCAGCACCTTCTGTACTAAGCAGAGGACAAACATCTGCTTTTTGTGCCTACTTACAGCCTGTCACATCTTCCTTTTCTTCTTCCTTCCTACTCGTAGCTTGGAGGACCACCCAAGGGCCAAGTGTGACCTACAGGCTAAAGCTTGATTGCTCTTACTCCAGAAAACACAGATCCTGATCATCAGAGCAGGAGTCACTGAGGTTTGTTGAAAGTAGACCCCCACTGTTTAAAATGTTTGGATAATATACTAATGAATAGGCATTTGTTCATGACATGTTTACACATTTTTACCAAGTCAATAATTTATATTATGAGGCATATGCAGAATAGATATTATTAAAACGTGAGATGAAATGGGAGCAGCAGATGCTCAGAATGAACTTTCTGTGTCAGGACATCATCTGGCCCAATCTCCAGGACTCTTCTTTTAGGAGAAAAAGAGGACATTTCCTTATGTAAAAGAGATCCAGAACTTTCTAAATCTTAATCCATTTTACTCAGAGTCTACTTAAACCCCAGGGAACTTAATTCATTTGCATCTTGCCAAAATATAGGCTGAAAACATTATAAGAATAGACTTTAAAATAAAATCAGTTCTCTAAATCTACAAAGAAAATATAGTGGGATCAAAACCAAATTCCCCTTGACCATAACATTTTCCTTCAGGATCATGATTTATTAACCATCTTTTGCTGGTGAAATAGAGTATTTTAATTTGATATCTTACTTGAAATGCCAAGGCCACCTTTAAGGAAACAGCATACAGCTGAAGTATAGAGAGCAATGGCCTGGAACCCAAGGCACTTTCAAATTATTTACTCAAATTTGTGTGTCATGCTTGTACTGGGGCCATGTGAATTTTCTTTGCGTCATTCCATTTTGTTTAGTATATGTGCTGCCAAAGTGAGCACATATTATTTTATAAGAAAAATTTAAACAAATATCCTCCATCAGACCCCAAGATTCTTAACCTTGGGCTCGAAGATTCTGTAAGTGGTTATAGATAGCTTAACATATCACTGACCATGTTAAAAATATGGAACATTTGTCCTTATTTCTGGCCATGACCAGTTATTTAGGGGACAGGAATCATACTAGCTATTTTTCTAGAAAGAATTTAATATAACGGATTGTTAGCAGCTTGGGCCAGAGGAGGCTTTATTTGACTGGTAAGTCATAGTGTATCATTAAGAAAAACCAAGGCAGGAGCTCACGGCAGGAACAGGAGCTGTAGCAGAGACCATGGAGGAACACTGACTTGCTCTTCATGGTTTGCCTCCCTGACTTTCTTATATAATCCAGGACCATCTGTCCAGAGGTGGCACTGTCCACTGTGGACAGAGTCCTTCCACATTATACACCATTCAATAAAATACCCCATAGACATGTCCACAGGCCAATACAATGGAGACGATTTCTCAGTTGAGGTTTCCTCTTCCTAGGTGACTTTAGGTATATCAACTTGACAAAAACCAACCACTAGCAAGAGGAGTAAACAAGAAGATGTGTTTGACACTCTTCATGTGATTTGGGAATTATAATATGAAGGCTGCTTGTTGAGCCTGAGAGGATTGCCTGGATCAGATCCTCACCCCAGAAGCATGATCCAGCCATCACTGCTGTGGACTTGAAAAGATAAAAGTAATTAGTTACTCAAAAATTATTGTTGATTTATCTTCAAGGTAGAGAGCTAACAATTATGTAGTTGCTATGTACTTGCTGCTATTAAAATGAATAAATTGAAATTATTTTGTATCTCTTAGCCAATGTCTCTGCATATTGAATGAAAAGAAATGGAGACAAAGCAAACAAAAGAAGAGGAAGCAAGGAATGTTTGGAATATTTTTCCTAGAATAATCAATAAACAAATTATTAGTTAGAGGGCATATAGTGCCATGTAAATTCTACCCAGTGTGGTCCGCTGTAGCAAATCAATTTGACACTTTCAACCACATAGACTGCTGAATGAAAAGAAGTCGAAGTTCACCTTCTTTGATGACTAAAGTCGCCATGGTGATTTTCCAGCTACGCAGATCACACAGGTACCACTTGAGACAAATTTCAAGTTGCTTTAGTGCAGTAATACACTCAGGTGTCTATCCCAATAATCTGGTTCCTCCTGTGCATGGCGTATCCATCCACCCTCAAGAATGGTCAGTGTCAATATAACTAAAGTAGAATTTCAAGATTCCTTAACAGACTTCTCTTCTCTTTCTCTCTTTTTCTGCTTTCATTGTGTAACAATTTCTCAGACCCAAATCTCGAGTTATTCTGGGCTTGAATTCTCTTTTGTTTTCATTGTGGGTCCACTCTGTCATGTTGTAGTTTCATTCTCCACTGCTGTGATAAAATACCCTGACAAACACAATTTACGGGAGAAAGGAATTATCTGGATAACAGTTGCTACTTACAGTCTAACACTGAAGGGCTGTCAAGTTGACAGGAACTTGGAGTCATGGCAGTCGTGGAAAGAGGGTGAACAACTGCGTGTATACTTGTGCCTAGCTCATCTTCTCCTTTCTTACATAGTCCAGGACCCAAACTTGGGGAATGGGGCCATTTACCTTTAGGCTGGGTCTTCCCACATGAAGTAACATAGTCAAGTGTGGTGGTTTGAATGAGAATGGCCCCATGAATACATTTGCATTCTTAGT